>BGPR01033597.1:0-16897 GCA_013235015.1 Araneus ventricosus | reverse complement strand
TTTTAAGTGCCGCCAATGCCACCGCAGCTACAGATTTGGCGGTTTTTAAGTGCCGCCAATTTGGCGGTTTTTGTAAACAAGATTGCTCTTTATTGGCGCATTACCGCCAATCTGTAGCCTCGGTGGCGTTAATACGTAAGTACCAAATTAGGATGAAGGGTTCTTTTCTTTAGTCTCTAAGCCTTACTTTTATTGTATAACTCTCATTTCTTAATTTTTTTAAACTTTTATATAAAGTACAACCCCGGTTAACCGAACTAAAGGGGATCCATTTGTTATAACGGTCTTTTTGGTTAAGCCATGAACATCTATTATTATTTTATTTCTAATTACAAGTATGTAATTCTAAAATGATTTTAGTGTGAAACGAAATCAAAACTCTCTTATATTATTTACTTGCCGCCTTCGGTGACCAGGTTGATAGCCGGAAATAAAATTTCAGCTGAATCTCTTATGCATAATTTTATATTCATGGATCGCTTTATAAAATAGTTTTAAACTTCAAATCGCTAAAGGCATCTAACTCCCGTTCTTTTCGTAGCCTTTCACTAGTTATGTTCCTTGTCTACATTAACGTAAAATACGCATTTGATTTCTACATTAAAATGGTGCGGCACATTTTACGTCCAGCAGCATGCTAATTGGCTTAAAACACGCTGAAAGAAAGAATTAAAGCATAGAAACGATAATATTTCAGTTTACTAGATTATTTCATCATATATTTACAATCCTGAGACTTCCTTTACAGATTTCACAGAAAAATTGATCAAATAAAAGAAGAAGTAAAATCGAGTTCGATCTTTTCTTGGCCTTTAACAGTGGAAGAGAAACACGTAATTAAATATTTGTTTCAACAACGAAAACGGTTTGAAATGCGTTGAAACAATGAAAAATATTGTTGCAAATTATGCCAAAAAATATTTTTAAAAATTTATTAAAATTAGAGAAAAAATTGTACAACAACTTAATTGATATCATTGAAAAGATAATGCTTTTGATTTTCAGATGGTATAAAAATAATTTTTGTGCTATAATAATTTCGGAAGTTTTGAAGGAAAAACGCCAAAATTTAGCTTAATTTTTAATTAATTAAAATTCTATTTGAAATTTCTGAAAAAACGGCTCGGGGGTGCACATTCCCACCCTTTAAAGTGTGTTTCTGATAAATTTCGTTGCTCTAGGTGTAGTGGTCTGTCTTGTAGAGGGCCAACACACACACAGATACATAGACACACAGACACATACATACAGATTCTCCTTTATTCTTAGTAGAGATTAAAGTTAAACCTCCATCGAACTCAATATTCGCACCGGAGAGTTTGGGAGTAATACGCCTGTCAGGCACTTGTGAACAATATCGTAATTGTGACATTGTTAAGAGCCATTAATTTTAATTTTAGCATTCTAAAATTAATCACTGACTCTCTCGGAGAGGCTTAAAAGAAAATAGTGGGGATATCGTTGCAAAAATGTCTCGCCTTCCCGATTATTTAAATGCAGTGGAGTATGTTTTTTCTATTTGCGGTTTCAGAGGCATTTCGTATATCCGGGAATTCGGTTAACTCGAGTTCAGTTAACCGGTGTTTTACTGCATTATAATTTAACCTTCCAGCGGGCGCGCTTACGAAAATTTTACGACATATCGTATTACATATGTATTGTTACGAACATGGAAAGTCGCTTCCCAGCAATGTTAGTCTTATGGTTGGGAAGAGAGTTTTACAAGGTTAAGCATGGAGTGACGGGAAGTGCCTGTTCCGGGATCCCTGACTTGGCGACCATTTTGGCGACTTGGCAAAAAAATTGACGACAAATAGATGATTCCAGAAAATGCAACCCTTTTCTCGATATTTCTATTAGGAAAGGGAATACACTTGAATATACGAGAAAACTCCATTTGACGTCACGGCCTGTCGGAGAGAGTATATAAGGACGGCGCCTGCATCAGAGGGAGTAATGTTGATCCATTGGGAACGACTTTAGAGTTTCTTCTGCAGTGCGAGCTAGGAAGCTAGTGAGCTCAACTCTATTAAAAGTGATGTTATTGTCGTTACTAGTTATTTTCTGACTATTTGTGTTGTTAAATATCAAAGTGCTAAACTTTTATTACCTGTGAATTGCTGCCTGTTTACATTGGCAATCTGTGCAAGAACTATTGTTTCCTGTACCTGTGCTATGTGTTTTCCTGCATATTTGTAAATAAACGTTCATTCTCCATTATCCTGCTTGTTGGACTGTTTACACTATACACCCACAGAAAGACTTTTGCAACAATATATCGTGTTGCTCTACAGAAATAAATGTAACTTTTATTTATGTTATCTACATTTATTAGCCTAATAGTAAACAAAGATTTTATAAATAAAATTGCACTTAAATATATAAAATAACGATATAAATATGTAATACGATGCACAATTCAAGTATCTCTTGCAAACACGCGCCCGCCGGAAGGTTAAAGAACAGGATTAAATGAAAAGCAATTCAAGCTAAATAATTGCTTCAGCAATGAATTTAGTTCAAAAATCAATATTTATGTGAAGAAAAGGTCAATCAAATCATGTTAAAAGATTTGAAATTTTAAATCTATTCTGATTATCAACAGTTAATTTTAAGAAATATAATTATTTCCCTTTGATTTTTAACTGATAATTTCCAATCCATTTTTAATCTCTTTATTGATATTTTTAAATCATTTAGATGAAAAACAACTTTTCCACTCTTTGAGGAAAATAAATCCTTCTACCTGTAAAAGTAGTCTCTTCTCGTCCCATTAATCAAAAGCGACAGTCGCCATATTCCGTCGATTACTCTTCCGCCTAAGGAGTAATTAAAGTGGGCAACGGGAATCATTTTGAGGATCATGTTATATTCAATACCTCGCTCTAGACAGCGGAAGATTTAACGCTCCAGATTATCGGAATTTATCACGGTGGGAATATCAGTGACCATTCGCTCGATGCTTGATAATTCTTCGTAGAGAAAAGAAGATCTAAGATAACGTTTCCAGTGCTCCACTTAAGGATTTCTAAGTTGTAACCTGTATCGTATTACAACTTATAACATAAATTATTTTAAAAAATAAAAATTTTAATAGACCACGTTTTTAAAACGGACTAAAAAGTATAAAATAATTTCTTCCAGCCCCATACAGATTCATAACCCCATATAGATTTAAAACGTACTGCGCATGCGCAAAGATATGGCTAAAATATGGGGGTGCTTCGATGATCCCATGGGCCATCCATATACCCAAGAACCAAGTCTGTAATGTTAATAGTTTTCGAGATATAATGAAAAACGTACTGCGGATGCGTCATGCAAAATATGAAATGACAGACAAACAGACAGACAGACAGACAAGAAAGCGAATTAATAATGCATTGTCATCTAGTTCTGAACTATGTTTAAAGTTTCAAGTCTCCAGCTCATCGGGAAGTTAGTTTAAAATCGATCGCAAGATTTGTACCGAACAGACAGACAGACAAGAAAGCGAGTTAATAAAAACGTAGTAAAAAGTAGGATTTCAGAATTTTTTTTTTTATTTTTCGTATTAAAATATTATTTTTAATTAATTACCTACGTTCTCATATCAAATTTATCTAGAGATTTACCGTTTTTTAAAGCTACAAAGAAAATTATCAATCTAGAATGACTGGTCCTTCAGCCGTCTAGATTAACGTCCCGTTTTGTAGCTATATGAGAACATTTGGAAAGTTCTTTGTTTCGAGCAGTAGGTTATGACAGGGAAAACTCTTAAACAGGGTGCCCAAAAGGTCGTTTACAAACTTCACACAGGTAAAGTTTTTCCAAATATAAAACCGTGTGATATTACAGCAAATTAAATGACACGCAAAAAAAAGGAAGCCAGGGGCAATGTTAATAAGACTTTATTAACAACAACAAGCTTAATTATGCATGTGAAGAAAGAATTCATGGGTGCATCATAGAAGATGTTACAAATCCCTTCCATCCGCCAAAATACAGCTTTCACAGTATTGACGATGGATTCTCGGGCCATGCCTAGGTGTTCCACCTAGTCAACCGCCTACCACCTAGATAGAATTTTTTTTCCATTTCTGATATGAACATGACACCGCATGCCCTGATGTGAAAAAATTCAGAAATATTACTTATTGGTTGCTAAAAATTGAGTATTTTTTTCTGTTTCAAATTTCAAAAAATTGAGATAGGTGGTGTTGCTTGTTAAGTGACGAACTTCTGATTAGGTTCTTGGTTTGAACCTAATCCTTCTTCCTTTTAGTATTAGAGGTCTGCCGTCAAAGAAAGCGAGGTCTGATAATCCGGATGACTCGTGGTGTCCTGGTGGCTGGGAAGCGGGTTCAATCCCTGGATTTTCTCCATCGGGAAATTATTTGCAAAATTGTCAGTACCAGATGATTTCACACTACCTTCCGACTGGCTGTTTACCAATGGCAGTATTATCTTTCGTGCTTAATTCTACTAAATTTTTTCTACGAAGATATATATGATTTTCTGAAAGGCTTACGAAAAGCAGATAAAGACTAAATTTAAAATGTTTACTTAAATGTTAAATACTTAATCAATAAGTGCTTTTACATTTTTTCAGCATTTCATTCTGAATCGATAACTTAATATTTATTTCGATGGTGATATTATGAAGAAAAACTGGAGCAAATGAGCAATCGTAGATACATTTACCTTTGAGCAGTTTCACTAATGAAATCAGTTTACTGATACTCACAGTTTCCTATCTCTATTTCCTTCTTTATATCCATCTATTTTTCCTTGAATTGGTAATTTTTTTAATTCTAATATCTTATTATGCCGGTTCTAGGAAAAATAATGGAGAATATACAATATACTGCAACTTGAATGTTTATAATATAATTAATAATTTTTTTCGTTTACTTACCTTGAGATCTGAAATATCTCAGAACTTTTAATGCTTTTGACTTTGTAACTAACAAAATTTGAATACGATATAATTCTCCACTGATCCTACTATGTCCGTGTAAGAAAATGATAAAACTAGCTGAGATGTCTTTACAGAGGGTACTGCCTGAGCAATATGTCCCCATAATGCTCGTATAAATAAAAAAAAATAAAAAAACATGATGAGTAAGCGCAGAATCTATGTCTGCATTTCCTTTTTACATGCAGTGTTCCTATCACTTAGAAAGTAGTATCTGTGTTATAAAGTCGCCCCACTGCTCTAGTCTTTTAAAATACGGCGTAACTAAGGAACAACAAAATTGATTATATATTCTAGCAATGCTCTTAACCCTATGAGCCCTATCCTGCCTCAAACCACCCGTTCGACAGAAACCGGACTCAGGCGGTTTCGGGCACCTGGGTGAATTTTTTTAGGAAAAATGAAGTTCCTTTCTTTGTTAACAATTGATCGGGCAACCATAGATGTCAACCTCCTGGAATTTCTGTAAAGAACGTGACGATTCCATTCTGTTTTTGTGAGCGAAAATTTACCCCAGGTTTTGAGGCAATAGAATTCTCACTCTAGCCAGGTTCAGAGCGTTAATCAGCATTATTTATAAACTGGCTAACCGATGTGTATTTTACGTATGAATTGCTCGTTGCCGTATATTTTCATGACTTTCCCCAAAACGAAACACAAATGTTACTCTTTTCCCTTAAAAATCTTCCAGGAAGGCAACTTATCCCTTGTATTGAAAATATATCAGACTTCTAACTCAGTGGATACCTAGGAAAATAGTAATCAAGGAGCTGCAAATTAAATTAAGTATTTAATTTACGAAAATGCATGAGAATTCAGGATATTTGACTGTCAGACAATTCAATATTACTGCGCGAATATACAATTTTAAAAAATATCAATTTTGTGGAAAAACCTTCATTATTTTGTTTATCTTAGTGAACAGAAGCAATTCAACTCTTGCAATGCCTATATCTTTCTGACTCTGAACTGCAAAGCACTGGAATTTTTATATAAGCTGGATGCCCTGTGTATCTGGCTTCCGAATTATAGAAGAAAAATTACGCTACGTTTCGCACATGCGCAGTAAAATATTATTTACTACAAATACTCATATTTTCTCCAATATTCAAGGTACATAAGTAGGGGGCCCAAATATAGCCTACGTTCCTAATATCGCCCACCACGGTTTCTTCTTGATTTTAAGTGGTATATAGTGGCCATTACCGGAACTATAAAGCTTCCCTCTTCTGTGGTTGTTAGAGGAAGCCGTTTGAACCTGTGTTGATTTTTTCTTTTTTCTGGGAATTTTTGCTGATTTTAGTGTTAGATGAATTATTAATAATATTTCATTACTTTTAGTATAATCAGTAAAGTTCAACTCATAATATTATACCATTTAAGGCAGTGACAGTGACTACAATTGCCTACATTTTGGTGTAGTTTATTTTTTGGTTGGCGTTCCTATTCCGGAGGGGGATGCCGCCATGCTTGAGGGTTCGGTTGTTCCCAATATCACCCACTTGAGTTTCCACATTATCCCACATTTCTGTATTCCCATTATCGCCCTAGCCCTTTGAGAGGCACTATATTAAAAAAAATTACTTTTAAAAAATACATGGTTGTTGTCCTTTCACCTGACAATGCTCCTAAGTTCTTTTTTTATTTTAATGTTTTATTTAGAGAGGAAGTGTTAAAAGAATACTTTAATTATATTCTGTGCTAAAAGCACAAAAAAACTGTCTTGTATTACTTTCCATTTTGTTCTGTCTTACTTTTCATGTTTAATAAAGAAAGTACGATCATAGCATAAGTTACATTTTATTTCAATCCATTTTAGACATAGGCGATATTAGGAACATATAGTGGGCAATATTAGGAACACATTTTTAGAAGGAATTCTGTAGTCTCAAAATGAGTTTGGTGTATGTGTTAAACTTACGTGTTAGAGTTGTAATTCAGTATATAATTGGATAACTGTCCAGAAATAGAGTGGAACAATTTTTAGGCTAATTGCACATGAATTAGCCCTCTGATTAAAATAATGGCTTAAGTTGGCAATATTAAATTCTAATACAATGCTTCTCTAACATATTATCGCGCGTTATGTAAGTTTCGTACAATTTGGTGACTGCATGTTATAGGCAAAACAAGTGAGAAAAAATATGGCATTTTTTAAAAATACCTTTATATCTCTCCGAATATTCGTGCTATTTTTACGGAAATGCATGTAAACAATGTGCACCTCACACAAAACTATTGATGAAAGTTTCTTTCTGTGAAACGGAATGAATCGAAAATTCTTTTTCGTCTTCATCACTTTCTGGTCGCTCCCCTAAATGCCCTCGTGACAAAATCTTCATTGTAAAATGTGAGTTCTGACTGTTGTATGTCCCACGATTTCCTATAACTGATTGCGAACCATATTAATTCCAAATTTTTCGCATCTTTCTTGACTTTGGGACACCAGTGTTCTTTTAAGGACATATTTATAAATACGCAATCATGTTTACAAATTATATGTGACATTCAATTTTCCTGATACAGTTAACTTTTCAACAGCATGTTGTCTTAGAGCTCATTTAAACATAGTTTTAATTCATGTATGAACGAACAAAATATTCTATTAGATGGTTGAATGTAAGAAAGAAATAAAAATGGTTTGAAATTTATGCACTGCATGTATGACGGAATTACGGCATGATTGAAATTCTTTGAGAGGCATATTCTACATTATATATAAAAATTCTATTTATATACTTTAAAAGCTTTATAAAATTTACAAGAAATACCAAGAATTGGTAATGAAAATCATTTTCATGTCAAGACATTCTGTGGATGACTTTGAAATAGCTTCCAAGAAAATGTAGTTTTAAATGATGGATCAATACTTCCAGGAATACTTCGTTATCCATTAGCGATTCGCTTAATACGTTCTTTTTACTTTGATAAAATTTATGCGTGCATTTAATTGAATAAAAGGGCTTATCGGATCTTAGATACTTTTTCTATTTCATTCCTTTCCTTTTCGTTTTCGTTGACTCTTTAATTTCCATTTAATCAGAATCCATTCATGGCACAGAGATCGCCATTTTCTATTCAAAAGTTTGTCTTCAATATGCTCCACTAGAGATGATTTATTTTATCAATGATTACAGATTATTTGAAAATAAAATGAAATATGTTCTAGAATTTGAATAAATAACTTTTGCCACATTGCAAGTGATAAAACTTCATTTGGAAGTCTTTTAGAACGTCGATTTGAGACACTGCGAACTGATGTCAAATTTAACATAAAGTGATGTATTTCAGAAAAATATTTTGATGGGTATTGATAAGAAAATTGCCGATTCCGAAAAATTCCTTTAAAGTCTTTACAATTTCAAATTTCTCTTATAGAACAACGGAAAATGTCAGAAATCTCAATACCCATTTACTTTCGAGAACATGAAGTAGAAAACAGCTATTAATTTGATGGGTATCGATAAGAAAATTGCCGATTCCGAAGAATTCCTTTACAGTCTTTACAATTTCAAATTTCTTTTATAGAACAACGGAAAATGTCATAAATCTCAATACCCATTTACTTTCGAGAACATGAAGTAGAAAACAGCTATTAATTTGATGGGTATCGATAAGAAAATTGTCGATTCCGAAGAATTCCTTTAAAGTCTTTACAATTTCAAATTTCTCTTATAGAACAACGGAAAATGTCATAAATATCAATACCCATTTACTTTCTAGAACATGAAGTAGAAAACAGTTATTAATTTGATGGGTATCGATAAGAAAATTGCCGATTCCGAAGAATTCCTTTAAAGTCTTTTCAATTTCAAATTTCTCTTATAGAACAACGGAAAATGTCATAAATCTCAATACCCATTTACTTTCTAGAATATGAAATAGAAAACAGCTATTAAATAAATGCAAAAGAATTAGAAAATGTTCCTAAAAGTTTATTTTCCTTTTATTTATTATTCCTAAAAGAAGAATAGAAAAGAAAGCTAAAACTCGTGCTCGTGAGAACAATTTGAGCGAACAGGATAAATCTGAGGAGAAAAGCAATGTTGTTGTTCCATGTCCGCCAAGTAGCAGATGTATGTAGAAAGTATTATAATCACCAAAACACTCGACCTCGTGATTTGATGAATATCGAAGTTTTAGAATTCCTTGAACCCGAAAAAAATTTTCGAATTATACCACTCTGTCTAGATCTAGCCAAACAAAATTTGTGATGTGCTCTTTACACCAAAATTGGGCATATCTATCTAATTTTGGAAGAAATTTATCTCTCTGTTCATGCGCTTGTGAACATGATAACTGAGAAACGGAACTAACCACAGATAGATAAAATTCAACACACTGCTTTATCACCAGAAATGTAGAATTGCATCAAATTCTGGACCAACTCTATTAAATGTTTTTTTTGTCTGTCAGTCTGTGTATTCCTATGTAAATGAAAGCGATAACTCAAAATGCAACAGCTAAATAAATGTAATTTGGCACGTTGCCTTGACATCAAAATTCTAGATCTGTTTCAAAGTTTGGGTCCATCGATCATGGGAAAGAATTTCATTCTCAGTTCTCTTCGTTATAACGCCGAGACTAAATGCAAGATGTACTGTACAATACAATACGTATTGTAGAAGTACGCGAGTTAAGTCAAGGGGAGAAATGTTGTGTTATAAATTCATTAATAATTTTATTGTTTAATTTCTCAATTACGCTGAGATCAAGTTATAGGAAAGATTATTCCAATTTTGTAATATACAAAAATAAATAGTATAAATTCAGGGGCGACCTTTAAGGAATTGGCCCAAGGTGTTATACTAGATAATCGAAATTATCGGCATACGTTGCATTTAATTTCCAAAATACTTACTTTAAGAAAGGCACATATTTTTTTTCTAATGTGCATTTTACGAAATATTTTGCTTTCAAATGCGCAGAAAATATTATCGCAAACAGCAACAGAATTTGCACGAAAGATTTTTACTTTCTCGTATACAAAGAGAAAGTATTGTAATCGTCAAAAAATTCGAACTCGAGATTTTGACGAATCTCCACGTTTTAGACCTCCCTGAGTCCGAAAAACACAATTTTGGAATTATGTCTGTGTGTCTGTCTGTGTGTGTGTGTGTGTCTGTCTGAACACGATAACTCAAAAACTATTAGAGCTATGGGGATTAAATTTGGTATGTGGTCTTTAATCATAATTTGTAGGTTTCTATCAAATTTTGGACAAAATCCGTCAACGGGAAGTCTGTCTGTCTGTATGTCCGCGGTCATGTGAACACTATAACTCAAAAACTTGAATAGCTAGATAGATAAAATTTGGTACACAGTTATATCGTCATGAATGTAGGCCCGTATTAAATTTTGGGCCAAATCCGTCAAAAAGGGGCGTTCAAATTGCATATTCAATTTCTTTTAATCCGATTCTCATGCGCAAAGTACTGGTAGCAATCTGTTATTGTTGTAAATTTTATTTACAACAATAAATAATGTTCTCAAACATGAATTGTAACAAATTTTTTATTGTTGTAAATAAAATTCAAACCGATCTCATTATTTCAGCAAATCTTTTATTTACGAGCTTTTGCAATTGTTACGATTGTGGTAGTATAAATTGTTTTCTTGGGAATTCAATTCCAAAGCAGAATTTTCGCTTTAGTATTCATTTCATTGCATATTTTATGTCACCTGCTTCAAAGTAATATTTTTTTGAAACGTGGCAACAGATATTTGATTTCAGGTTTGTTGGTTTGTTTCACTTTCTCGTATACGAAGTATACAAAGAGAAAGTATTGTAATCGTCAAAAAAAAAAATCGAACTCGAGATTTTGACGAATCTCCACTTAGAAAGTATACGAGAAAGTTTAGGGGAGACCAGTCCCGATGGTTTCAATAATTAATAATACAGACGTAACTCGCAGAAAACTACCACTAACCAAACGATTTTATTATTTACAACCCTAATTCTCTAATAGCCTCGTTTCCACAGAGATTTTATTATGATTCGTAAATCACTGACTTCTTATGAAAATTTGATTGCAAGAATAATTTGTTTTCTTCCTGGTTACCATGGAAACTGCTGTCCGGTAACGCCATAAGAAGCAAGAATTTAATGACGAAGTACGTGTCACTAAGAAAGATTGTGATAATTTCTATAAACTGAGGCGTTGTTGCACATTTTTAGTATGAGATTTCTCCATACAAAATTTTCTCCATCATTTACTGCATTTATAATCATTACAAATGTCATTTCTTTCTTCCTAAGACATTTGATAGGAACTATGACTCATTCAAAAAAGCATAACACCATCCCAACGAATGCATTAGTGAAGAAACTACTCGGTTAATCCTTCACTTTCCATGAACGAATGAGCCATTTTTAGTGTTTTCTCTCTGAAGGGAATGAATTATGCATTCCTTCATTTTGCTTCAACACACATTCCTCTTTCATTTCTATAAATACACTTACCATTATATTTCTAATAAAAATAAATATATAAAAATCCCATTTATTACTCTTTTAAAAGATAATTTTAATCGCCGTTCTAGATGTCAGTCACATGATTATCATGCTCCAAATAGTATTTCTCCATAGAAAACTCTCTCAATCATTTGAAACATTTGTAATCTTTATCAAAATAATGTTTGATTCTACCTCGGTTATTTTAGACAAACTGTGATTAATTGAAACTATGATAACACCATCGCAACTAATGCATTAGTGAAGAAACAATGCAGTTAATACTTTCCTTTATATGAAAAAAATGTGTTCTTTTTCTTCTTTTGGAGCCTAAGGGAAAGAAGGATAATCTATAATCTCTTTAACCTGTTTCAACATATAGCCCTCTTTTTCATTTGTATAAATAAACTTATGATTATATTGCTAATAAAAGTAAGTGAATAAAAAATTCAATTATAATTCTGTAGAAAGATAATTTTAGTCGCCATTCCAGATGTTAATCACATGATTATCAAGTTCCAAATGATATTTTGGATAAAAAAAGTCTCTCCATCATTTAATATACTTATAATATTTCCAAAAAAATTCTTCGTTTCTTCTTAGAAATTTTGCGTGATTGATTATTTATTGAAATAACGATAACGCCATCCTAACGAATGCATCGGTGAAAAAAACAATGCAGTTAATCCTTCCCTTTCCATGAACAAATAACTTTTTTATCTTTTGGGTCTTTAGAAGAATGAATGATAATCTTTTTCTCCTGCTTCAACACTTTCCTAATTTATTTTTACAAATAAACTGGTGATTATATTTCTAATAAAGATAAATAAATGAAAGTCTCATTTGTCACTATTTAGAAATATGATATGCCACTCTAGTTGTCAGGCACATAAATGTAAAGTACCAGCCAGAAGTCGTTTTTTTTTTGGTGGAGGGTCGGTGGTATTTGCGCAAAATCCTTAAAAAATGCGGCAAATTCCACTTTTGAAACTTAAAAGTGGTGACCTGCGCTTCCCACGCTCGTTTTACTTTTGGACATTTATCGGTAACCTGCGTCACTCCCCACGAAACATTTCAATCTTGTTAAAACTTGTTAATATCTAAAAACTCTTCGTAAAATTCTCCGATGATCTTTCACCGAATTAATCTATTGATATATAAAAGATAAGTCGCTCACTGACTCATCACGGAATCTTCCAAACCGCTGGGACTAGAAACTTGAAATTTGGCAGGTGGTTGATTATTGGGTAGTAAATGATCGCTAAGAAAGGATTTTTCGAAATCTCAGTTAGAATTCTAATTAATTAAAAATTACCCTAAATTTTAACGTTTTTCCACAATAAAGTATGATCATATTACTGCACAAAAACCATTTTAACATCATCTTAAATTTCAAACAATTAGCTTTCTAATGACTTTAATTTCATTTCCATGCGACATTCTGTTTAGTTTTAATTAATTTTCAAAATGTTTTCAAACACAAATTCTAATAATGCTGTAGCGAGTGTATGCAACTCAACTCAAAAGTTACCGTCGCTAAGCAACGAAGAATTAACCTGTCCTATTTGATGCACGGTGACGTTTCAATGATGGCTGAAATGCCGGCTGACATTCAGAGTCGTGAGTCCAACAACTGACAAAGATTGAAGTGCTTTACTCAGCAGCGGTTCGGGGCTCTTTATGGTACTAAACATCAGTACCTCACTGAAATATCAAAGCCTAATTTTTCTTATTATATAAAAACTATGCTTCCATGTTTATTATAATATTTTATATAAAAGTATTTTTACATTAATTTTAAGGTATCCGAGCACGTTGAAAAGTCTATTTTCGGCCAAAATTCTCATTTTTTAATTTTTGAAGATTTGGATAGTTCATTCATTTACCTTTCTAAAACATATTTACTTTTGTCGGTACTTTAATCAGAAGATGAGATATTAATTGCTTTATAACAAACCGAAAACCGGAAGTGGGCGTTTAATTAACCGGAAGTTGTCATTTAAAGGGCAGAATCCTGTCAAAGTTCTTTTAAACTGCATTTTTTCAAGTTAATATGATGTTAGTATATTTTTAGGAATTTTTTTTAAAGTTTAGGTACTTAATTTAAGCGCGTGGCAAAACTGAAATTTGATTTTTCTCAAAACTAGATGTTATGCATAATTTTCACACTTCAAACATGATAACTCAAGATATTATCATTCGATTGTTCTGAAATGTTGTGAACACTTTCTTCAAATGTGTCTCTAGTGAATGTGCTAGAATAATGTATATTGTAACAATATTTTTTAATTATGGTCTTTTATCTGAAAAATGACATGAAAAATTTGCTGAAAATCTTATAATGATTGTTCGATTAGCTCTAAAATTTTTATTTATACAAAGAATGTTAAGATTCTAGTACAAGCACTAGTCCATAGTATGTAGCTCATTTTAGTATTAGTTTTATTTGAATTATTACAAAAGTTTGACCCCTAGCATGTTTGAAGTTTTTGGGAATTTCTTCTAAAAAGCAGCAGAAATTCAAGATTTTTGTAAATTTGTAATACTTTATACTAAAAAATCATACTCTAATATTAATCTTCATTAAATTCGAATCTAGAAAACATATTTTGGTGTTTCTATTTCACAGTTTTAAAAAAAAGTGCTCCGAACGTGTTCGGATAAATATTTAGACATGATAGTATTTTTATCCCGAGCTACAAATTACTAACAATGACTTACTATGCGGACGAAGTCGACGGCATGAGCTAGTTCATGATAATTAGAATAAAACGATTTCTGTGTTTGATCATGACCCCAATCTTCGTAGAAACGTCTCCATACTCCAACATCAAAACTTTACACGCATATATGCAAATACTTCTATTAAAGCAAATGAATTCAACATTATGCACTTTTTTCCTTTTAGACGAAAATTATAAGTTGACTTTCAGATTCTTTAGTTTTTTATCTAGTTTAATTTTGGTTAACATCTTTATCAGTTGTCGAAGAAAAATGCTAAAACGCTGAATTATACTTATATAGAAACTTTTGAGCTTAATGGTATGTCTATGCATGCTTTTGAAAATTTAAATTAAAAGGAGCAAATTTCACTTTACTTATTCGTTAACCGTTCTTAAGAAAACTGAAATTTTCTTTCGAATATAAGTAGTAAACAAATAAATCTATAAGCAAAATTATGTATATAAGATATACACATTAAAGCCAAAACTTTTCCGCATTTATTTAATTTCGACTTCTTTCATATCCGTAAAGATTTTTTTCTCCATACTCTAACAATGTAAACGATTTAAAAACGTTTGTAAATGATTTTCCACCCACTTCCTGATATGCTGAAGCTATTAAATTTTGTACACTTGCGCTTTTTCGATAATAATACGCTATTTTTATAACTTAATTATCAGCTAGATAATCGATTAACACATTGATTACCATCAGACAATTTTTTCTTTGGGATTGGGTAGGATTGTAGTCATGATATCGAAGCTAATATAAGTAGCATACTACAATAGCTAAAAATGTATTCATTTGGATAGATTTAGTTTAATTACATTAACATCCCGTTTTGAAGCAACACAAGGACTATTTCGGGACCTCGCAATTTTGAGCCGCTGTCAGATGACGAGGACGACACCTAATCTGGCAGTCCCTCTCCAAACTTCCGAACCACACCAACGGGAAGGCGTTTAACCCACTACACACTCTAACACCATACCACACCACCGTCTCTAGAGCTCGCGTGGCTCATATCCTGGTTGGTATAGATGTAGGTGGACTTTATTGAGTTGCAAAAAAATTACATCAAGAGAAGAATGACAATAAGGAATTTACAAAGCTGGTGTTAACACACGGAATCGACAACAAAATAAAGGAATATATACAATATCTTGAATAACACGGTGAATGAAAGAAAAATGATGAATGTAGATGATGACGAACAACATGAGGAAACTTACATCAATGCACAGGTTTTGAGTAACGTATTAGAGATGGGGAGTAATTGCGTGTTAATTGTGGAATACAAGGAATAGGAAGATTACTATTAAAGATTTATGAGAAAGGAAGGACTTAGTATATTCAGTGTATTGAATGCAAGATAAGCTGGAGTTATTGAACAAAGGCAGGTGAGTACTTATTCCAGTCGCATTATGTTTTCATTGTATATTATGAATGTTTTTTATAAATAACAGTGCATTAAGATATTATATGACCACTTTCTTTCTTTTTTCTTTTCGCCGCAACATGCCCCGAACATTATAAGACCACTAACGAATTGGTACATTTCTAAAGAAAAAGACATAATATGAAAACTTCAAAAATTCACTCAAATTTTATTGAAGTCTATTCATTTTAACAATAATTAAGAAAGATGTATGATAAGAAATTATAACACCACCTGAGAAAATTAGCACATTATACATCACATCAGATTCATTCTAAAATACATGCGTTAGTATTTCGTGAAAGCATTACCTGAGAAACTAAGGTGCATGTTTATGATTGCGTTATCCATGACTTATTTGAAGATGCTGTGGGCTAAAGAGTTATCTGAGTACGAATTGAGAAACATTTTATTTTATAAGTGTACTAGTAAATCTGAAAGAGAAATAGCTAGGTTAACCCCTTAACATACAAAGCCGTCTCTGATACGTACATCGAATTACAGAATATTTGATTTTTAAATCCGTATTCAAGTCAACGTAACAATTAATTTTAAATACAAAAATCACCTGGACACGCTTAAATGTCTCGAGTATCCTTTACCATCTTAAATGGATTGAAATAATAAAAATATCCCAAACGGGTGGTGGCATCTAATTAAGAGGTTAAATAAAATCGTATGGCAAGGGATTAACGAAGAGTTTTAGAACTGCCATTCACAATGGCAACAATTAGAAAAGATGATTCAAACAAAATAAAATGATCTGTCAGAAAAAGGATTTTGACAGCAAAGGACGATGGACATTTTTTTCGACTCTCAACTAAAAAAGTTATTTCGACTCGTGAAGTTTCGAAACGTTTCAGCAAAAAAAAAAAATCTTCACATGTCACAGTTTGGAAGAGTCTTAAATAAAATACTAATACAAAATTCATGAAAAGAAAGAAAACACCAAAGTTATTGAAATCCCTTCGAAAGAACTAAAAAAGACTAAGATGGGTTAAAAATGCCATGTCATGGAACGATCAGGGGAGACAATTTGTATTTTCTGATGAAAAGAAATTTAACGATTGCTACAAACGCTATTGGCATGACTTGAGGAAGGAACAAAAGGATGCTTCAGTCGGCAAATGAGAGAAGGATCAGTAATGGTTTGGGAGAGGCTTTAGTCTTGATGTATTGTGCGATTTACAGCAAAGTTTGGGACGTATGGACTCAGCACAATATCAAGCAATGCTATATGATCGTCTGATACCGTTTGGAAATTTATTAGAGTGTGGATATTTGTTATTATATATATTACTATAATTATATATAATATTTGTTA
>BGPR01033596.1:3253-16898 GCA_013235015.1 Araneus ventricosus | reverse complement strand
TTATTACTTCGTTCAGTTACGTATTGCTTTGTCACAATTTAGTACCATGTACCATTTTTTAGTACCATATTTTTTAAACATTTTATTTTCGTTATTATCACACATTTTAGCCTTTAATTATATTTCATAATGCATTATTATAATTGTATGGGATCAATATATAATACTAATTTAATACCAGGACTCACTCTGTCAAAACTGAAGGATACTTCATGATGATTAGTTCCTGAGAAGACATTAATGTATTGTATTGTAGTTGGGAACTTTCAACTTTCTTTTTTGAATTAAGATTTCCAAAACTCTGGTTCATTAAGAAGCTAGTGAAATATCATTGCAAAATTCCATCTCATTACGTATAGGTCCCACAGGACTTGGGCAGCCTAAGGTACGCTAGAAACGTCTATTTGTTATCATTATTAACGAGTTGTACTAACACTTTCGTTACGCAGAAAAAAAAACTTTATAAAAATTCAGTGTTCTCGTTTTAATAATTTCAGTTTAATTTGTAAAACTAGAAATAAGAGCTGCTGTAACCAAAAAAATTCTTTACTCCTCAACCATCAAGAGCCTGCTCAAAATCTCCTACCGGAACACCTAATGTTTTGCATTCTAAATCATTACATGTTTTAAAGTTTTATATCCAGCTGCAACATGTTTCTAAAATCTCAATTGAATTCTTATATTGTTTTTTTATTTACTGTGAGCAAGCGAGTTCTATTTCAATCTATCTTTCGGAATTTCTGACAGTTGTCTCTGTTGAAATTACGACCCTTGTTCCACTCATTTCTTCAGAACCGGAATAAGATTACCCTGAAGTTATTAAAGTAACAGGCATATATGTAAGGATCTGTATTTTTTAATTCCGTTCCAGGATATGGCCGTTTTAATGGTTCAGTGTCTGGTACGTGTTGAGGGGTTGGCAACATGAAAACATCCTGAGACTTATTTTGATAATATCTATACATATAATTGCTTGTAATTTTGTGAATACTACTAAAGCAGGCAGTAACTTTATATTTTGTGAATACTTAAAAACGCAGAAATTTAATTGTAACTATTGACAATACTGATGAAATCACTTGATCATGGTAATGGGCATCAGACAAATGGACAATTCTTCAAAGGCAGTGAATCTTTTTCATATTTTGACAAGATCATTTACAGAGCTGTTAAAGTTCTACAATGTGAAACATCACTCTTAACCTACAACTCCTGTACACGACACAATGAGCAGAATTATTTTTACAAGTGCAATATATGTGCAAAACATATGTAATATAGTTGAGTAAAGATGTTCCTTTAGAATTGATATAAATTTAGTTTTATAGTTTATACCTGAAAATTACTATTCCTCAAACATCGAAATAGACAAAACTGGATGTGAAAATATGGTATTAATCAAAAGGAACCTGTTATGTCAGAAATTTAGTTGAAAAAACTCAGTGCCAATTTTATTTTAAACACTCCCTTATAAGTCATACTTGTCGTGTCATTGCGCATGAAATCAAAAAGCATGAAATATATTGGGGAGGTTTATAAATTTCGTGCTATAGTAAATATCGAACTTAAAATCACTTTATCTCAACATGTATTAACAGAGTGCTCTGCGAAATAAACTAGATACACCAAGTAAATACAGGGTGTTCATTAATTATTGTCAGGGTTTCCTTCGTACCCTCCCTTAACTTTCAGATAAAAAATAGCCGCAAAACCGATTACGTATTCGTGAAATTACAGCCCAAAATTTTGCGTGGCAACAATGCGATCATAGCGCATTTGCAAGATCTGGGTAATTATGACATTCATAAATAAAATGGCGACCATTACCCAAGGAAAAAAAGAAGCAAAGAAATGTAAGTATTGTGGTTTTTTTTGAAACTAAGATTTGGTTTAAGGGGTTGTCAAGACCATTGTGTACAGAAGACCCCATGCCTCATACTTGATGATGAACTGAAGCGCAGAAGTGCTGCAGTCAAAATGTTACCACAAATGCTGGAGAACACTTGAGAGAAATCAATTTCGTCTCTCGATGTGTTGAGCCAAGGCAACCATGTAAATTCATTAATCTTTTTAATATCATTAATGAAATTCTTTGAGTTATAATTTACGAATACGTGGTGGTTTTTTGCGTAATATTTTTTTATTCGAAAATTATGAGGTACGGAAACTGACAAGCAATTAATGAACTATATTTTAATAATGCTGCACTTTAACAATGCTTCACCTTTTTTAATGCAAATTGTGTTGCTGCGCTCACAAATGGTTACGTATACGCAAATAATTTACCAAGGAATTGAATTGAAAGCTTCATTTATTCATAAATATGAACCGTGAGAGGGATAAGCGTCCTAATTTTTAACAGAAACAAGAAAGCATAATGTAAACTATATATACAAGATTTTTAAGATACTTTGGTGATTTGAAAATTGAATAAGCTAAAGAGATTTATTAACCTATTGAACTTTGTCAGTGTAGCCATGCAACGCCACAAAACTGATTAACGATTATGGAATTATATTTTCTAAATTTTACAAAATATGAAGAAGTGAATTCAAATTTTCCAAGATTTGAGAAGATAAAAAATCTTTTAAATACACAATATTTCATTATTTTTTTTCAAGAAATAATTGATATTTAAATATACTTTACAAGGAACATATATAGCATTTATTTCAAAAAAGGTATACAAATAGAGAATCACTTATTATTGTAAAGGTACGTCAAAATCAATTATGCACCATTTCAAGTAAAATAGTATCTCTACAAATGATATGAATTTAAAATAAAATTTATTACAGATGATAAAATTTAAAACATTTACAAAATTTAGATGAATAATTAAAAAAAAAAGCATTGATAAGAAATTTTCATTATAAAATACATTTGCTAAAATTAATGGACTGTTATATTCCTGAAAATACAGTTCTAAAATAAAGAACATATTGATATAGACTTGAAAGTATTTTTTAAAATTATATGTAAAATGTGGCAGATATTTGGAACATTATAATTTAGTCACGATATATACATTATCCAGGCTAAATAAAATAATTTTTTAACATACCAATGCATAGTTGGTACAGAAGACTCAAATCCTTGCTAAAAGGTTCTGAAATCGAACAAAATTACGCTTATTTCTTTAAGGTTCATAAATGTGCTAAGATGACTTTATAGTTAGATGTTATGTTTTATTGTAAAAGAAAAACCAGAAAGTTTAATTACACATTAATAGACAGAGAGAGAACTTTTGTTAAGACCTTTCAGAAGCAAGGAATGTGGTTTTGCTATACCTCTAAGTCAAGTTTAATTACACTAACAAACAAAGGAATAAGAAACTGTCAGGACCTTTAAACAAGATGGTTTGTTGTTATACCTCTAAGTCAAGTTTAATTACACACTAACAGTGAGATAGAAATGACAAAGGACAGCACCAGAAGCAGAATGGTTTTTTGTTGCCTCTAGTCAAGAGTTTAATTACACTAACAAAACAAGATAGAAATAACCGAGACCTTTCCAGAATAGTTTTGTTGTACCTCTAAGTCAGGTTTAATTACACTAACAAGAAAGAATAAAGAAATATGCCAGGAACCTTTCAAGAAAGCAAGATAATGGTTTTGTTCATGCCTCTAAGTCAGAGTTTAAGTACACGTTAACAGTGGAATGAGAAAATATGCCAAGACCTTTCAAGCAAGATAGTTTGTTATACCTCTAAGGAGTCAGGTTTGGTACACTAACAGACAGAGATAGAAAATATACTTAGGTACTTTCAGAAGCAAGATAGTTTGTTATGCCTCTAAGAGTCCAGAGTTTGATACACCCATAACAGACAGAGAGATAGAAATATGCCAAGAAATTTCCAGAAAGCAAGATGGTTTTGTTATACCTCTAGGTCAGAGTTTAATTACACTAACAGACAGAGATAGAAATACTTGAAATTTCAGAAAGCAAGATGGTTTTGTTATACCTCTAAGTCAGAGTTTAAGTACACACTAACAGACAGAGATGAAATAACAGACCATAGAAACAAGGTTAGTTTTGTTATACCTCTAAAGTCGATTTTAAGTACACTAACAGACAAGAGATAGAAATATGCCAAGACCTTTCAGAAAGCAAGAATGGTTTACTTATACCTCTAAGATGATACAAAATCATTCCTAAAAAAGCTAAATGTGTTTAGTGATATGGTTTTAAAGCTCGGTGATAAGAACAAAATAACTTATGCTGTCGACAGTATTTTTTTTTATTCACATTGACTTAAGGTATTCTATAATAAATTAACTATTTAAGCATAAGAATTGTTAAGAATATACACAATATTATTTAAATTAGCAGCTAATTAGAGAATTCCGCAACTTATTAAGTAGAAATTATCGATACTAAAGGTGTAATTTAGCAATTTTTACCCTAACTAATGTGCTATCGAGCCAGACATACGGAGAAAAAATGGAAAGATACACGCTATGTTTGTGTGAATACTGCTAAAGCTTTTCACACGCACATTTTCCGAAGGTAATAAACACTCCTAGTGGTAAAGCGTTTTTTAGTTCGGTTAGAAAATAAAATTCAATAATTTTAAATACTCTGCGTTAATCCTAATTGGAATATTGTATTTTTTAAATTCCGATTTCATAATCTTTTTCTCATAACCTTCAAAATTTTAACTTGTTTTCAAGTATCTTAGTTACCTTATTTTCATATAATATCCTGAAGCACAATGTGTGGAAACTCCAAGTTAAATGAATACATATAAAATAAGTTGATATGAAAGAGACGAAAGACAATTTCTCTATGTTGGTCAAAGAATGTACAATTCAATGATTTTTTAAGAGCATTTCCAGAAAAAGATTCATTGAATTCATTTTTTAGCAATTCAGTATTAGAGAAACTTCTTTAATTAAACTTTAAATACATCTTTAATTATTTCATATACTCATAAGCCCGTTCCTACTCCGTGTATTAAAAATGCTGAATACATTTCGTTGGTAGAGTGTTAGCGTCATTAAAAATACATTTTTAAAAGTGTAGCGGAGAAAAAATTAATAAAAAATGTACAGCTATCAAATTAAGATCAATAATTGGATACTTTTTTTAATATTTTTAATTATTTCTTAATTCATTTAATATTTATTTTATTGTTTCAAATATTGACATCAAAACAAATTGTAAAATTAACAGAGACAGTAAATAATATGAAAGAAAAGGAAAAAGGAAGATGAACCCACCAAATCAAATTATCCTTAAACAAAAGGTTCCAAAATGTTCTTTAAAAAATTAAAACATAGTATGCTGTGAAGAAATTTAGATTTGTCGAGATATTTTACAAACATACTTACACACTTTACGATTTTATTTCTATGATGGCTATGCTTTTTTGATAAAAAAATATTATTTTCCCCATTTTAGTGCACTAATAAAAGCGCATTTTTGGCATTTTTCTTATGTTTATAATTCAAAAGTCAGGTTTATTTATATGTATTAATTTGCTAGAGACAATATACTATATTCTGGGGAGAATATTTTAGAGACTGTATTATAAATATAAGGGTTGCTTTTTTATTTATTTTAATTATTTCTTAATTTATTTAATATTTATTTTATTGTTTAAAATATTGACAACAAACAAATTGTAAAAGTGTAGGGACCCTAATGCATAATATGAAAAGGAAAGAATATAAAGACAACCCTGATCAAATCTACAAAACAAGAGTTTTAAAATATTCTTTAAATTAAAACATAGTATACTTGTGAAGAAATTTAGATTTGTCGAACGTATTTCTACAACACCTTACACGCTTTTACGATTTTATTTCGATGGCTATGCTTTTTTGAAAAAAAATATTATTTTCCCCCATTTTAGTGCACTAATAAAAGCGCATTTTTGGCATTTTTCTTATGTTTATTATTCAGAAGTCAGGTTTATTTGTATACTTTAATTTAGAGAACAATATACTATAACAATTTCAAACACTTATATTGATTGATAAAAACTTGAATAAAATACATTGTTATAAGTTTCCAATCAAATCTTTTGAATAACTCGCGTTAAATTTAAAACAAAGTAAAAATAATCTTAGAAGATTTAGTAATTAAAATATTTTTGAAGCATACAAAAAGATAGGAATGTTTACGAAAAAAATGTGGAATTATTAATGAGTAGATAACTGACATGTTTCCAGTGGGCAGTCTTGCGAACTGCTTGGCTGCATATGAAATAATTTCAAAGTGCTTCATTCATGTTATCTTCGCAGATAATCCGCCACTTCTATAGCAAATAGTCTCATTTGTGCATAAAGTTAATGTTATTTTTCTCCGCAAGCCAATGTTTGCATCCTAAAATGCTGACAGACCTTATCACAGCATTGTCATACAGAGTCGATGATTCGTGATTTTCGAAGTTCTCTTACATTCCCAAATAATTTTTATCTAAAGCAGGTTTTCCTCTATTCGCTAAAAAAGACAATGTGATGCATTTCAAATCAAGGAATTGTTCTACCTATCGAAATATAAAAGTGCGAACTTTAAATTTGGTATTTTTTTACTTTAATATAGGCTATAGTGAGTAATTGTTTTTTGCTAATTGCTATTAATAAATCATAATAATGGATAAACGATTAAAAAATTGGTACTCATGATATTGAAATAAGTGCATTACAGTCTCTTCTGGTCAGTTAGAGGCACTTTTCTTCACTCTTTGTCAGAAATTCGAGTCTTTTCTTTAAAAATATTGTTTCTATCTTGTATGAGTCTAATGAGAACAGAGGGTATATGGTACGAAGAATACTTCTAGTATAACTTCTTGGGATTTAAACATTGGAAGTGCTTTACTGCGTTTGGAATTGAGTACTCGATCATTCTAATGCATGTGGGAGCACATCGGTGACACAACAACCCTAACGCAGCTTTTCGACATGAGGGTATTACAGAAGTTTGTTTGAAATCTCTGCTGAACCGCAGTTTGTGTCTATGTTAAAAGGGCCATCAGAAGGTATGCAGACATTGTGGTTTTCATTATTAGAATTCCAGAGACACATATACACACTGCGGAGCAAAGATCGGCCTCTAGGACGACTTTCAAAATGGGACAAATAAATTTGAAAAGCTGAAGCAGCAAGAACCTCTCTTACATATACATCTTGTTAAGAACCCAATACCATGGACAAAAGAAAATAAGCATTAAATTAATTGCGTGGAAAATGTCCTTGATTAAGCGAAGGAAAAATAAAAATTTTCATGTTCCTCATATAGATTTCCTCAGATGATTCAAGTTTGATCATCCGTTGATGTAAAAAACGGATGCTTTTGAGAGAAGAAAAAATTTGACTCAATTTCAAGGGCGATTAAAAATCTTAGCAAAACCATGCTCTTATCAGAAATTCAGCTGAATAATATGTTTAAAAGATCCAATTCTAGTTATCTTTCACTCTACCGGAAACTTCTAGAAGTGAGAGAATGGTGACTGCTTTCATGATTATATGGCTGAAATGGAGCAAGGATACAAGGGACGTGGTCCACTTCCATGCTTAGACTCACCCTCACCAAATGAAATACAAGAGAGGCAGAGGCTAAACTCTTACCAGGACAAACCTAATTTTCTCATGAAATCTTCCTTTTATATTTTTTTCTTTTTTTAATCATAAAATGATTAGTTAACTTTTTTTCTTTATATAAAATTGTTGTAAATATCTCAAAACTAAAATGAACAAATTGTAAAAGAATGTTTATATTTTTCAATGATTGAAAAGTTATGCAGGATTCAGTATTTCGCCTTTGAAAATTCAATTCAATTTAGATCCAAGTTGCAGGATGATTATAAAAACTTTGCCGATATGTAAACACCAAGCGAGCATTGGTTTTGGGACAAAATAAAATTTTGAGAGAAAATACGGTATGCTTTCAACAAAACAATACAATAGTCCAGCTTCACACATTACAGTTAAAGCGACATAATTTCGACATTTGAAATGAAGAATTACCTATTTTCACGGGAACATGATTCTTACAGTAAAACCTTAAATGAGTTGAAAAGGTCTTTTTAGCAAAACTATCGCTGATCAGAGACAAAAAAAAAATTAAAATCAGACACTACGAAACTGCCAGTCGTGAATTTATTAATAATTAAATATCTATATATCGGTAGAATTAATCTCATGATTTTGTATACAGTGTTTCTTGTGTACTTTCTTGCAAAACATACAATAGGTAAGAATGTTGAGATGAGAAAAATTTGTCTCTACCCCTAGACTCTACATCCAGAAAAGAAAAGTTTGAATAATGTCCCGTATGAATTTTTATATAATAAAGAAAATTATTATAATTTAAAAATTATATTTCAAAAGTATACAAGTTTTTTATGCTTTATTATCTTTTTGATAACTCTGGACATAACTCTTATTCAACATCTTAATTTTCATGATAAGAACTTATTTTTTGTAAAATTATTTTTTCCTAGTCTTCTTCTCAGCTTCATAGCATCAGTTCTCGCCGTCTGAAACCCATCTACCAGAATTTAGCGTTTTTTATTACTTGACATTTCTTAATGTCACCATTACAAGTGATTATACTCCATCTATACATTCAGTTTTTATCTGCTGCGTCATATTACTAATATAATGCCAGATCTCTCGAGTAACGCTCTGACGTCACCAACAATAAACTCGAACCACAGCCTTTGAGACGTTAACCTAGCATTGTTAGAGAATAAATTTTAGTTCTTTAAATTTAAAGAGTAATTGTCTTTCTTATTTCAAGATTTGTCAAAATAGTGACATATAAAATTGCTTCTATTGTAGAAATTTATATTGCTATTATCAATAGTTGCCGAGAAATTTAATTTCATTAATCTATATTTCAAATTAATTTCTGTTTTCAACAAGAAGTAAAGAATTACGTCATGGTATATCATGCGCGTGACAGAGTTTGGACATGCGATGCATCTATTATTTATTACAATCGTGATATATACATTTGATAATATTTCTTTGCAACGTTTGGCAAGCAGAGAAGTTCTTTTGTTTTAAACAGATTTTCTATCTATCTAGATTATCTACTGATTTTCAGATTTTTTTTTAAGAAAGAGGTTTTTGAATAAAAACTATGTAAATATAGTAAATAAAATCATATATTTTTTTGTCATAAAAACATATGTTTATAGTTTTTATTTCAATCAATTTTAAACATTCCTCTCGATATATTCTATTTAAACACGTTTGACAGGCCTCTCGAATGAAGGGGCAATTTACCCGCATACCATGACGGATATTTTTTAGTTATTAAAGAAAACCGAGTTATGGTTTTGAACCTTCTACCTTTGGACTGTTGATTCTCATTTTATGAAGATTTACAGTTTTGGGTGGAAATACATAAAAATAATGATGATTTTAATTATTTTTTATGTATTGGAATTATTAATTATAAATAATTATAATTATATATGATTTTTTCATTTTATGTTGATTTTGAAGTTTAGAACATTGGAATAAAATTTACTTTGAATATGCGTATTTTAAATTTTGAATATGTCGAGGACTGTGCATGTAAATCGTAAATTCTTAATGCAGAAATTTACGTGTTTATCTATAGTAACAAATCTAAATTATTTGGAAAGGTTTAAAATAACTCTAACCTACCATGATAACACGCAAATAGAGTTACAAGTTTTTTTGGATTTTTTTAAAGCGTGACGTATATTTAATAAGCATTTCCTTTAGCATCAGTTATGAAAGTTTTGAAGTATCTATGTAGTTTCATGAAGGAATGTCCCCAAAAAGAATTCAACATGAGATTTATATACCTCGAAGGAAAGCTTTTTAATACAGTATACTTTCTATTATCCGTGCTCATTCCGGACTCACAAAAAACATTTAAAGAGAAACATTTTCACGCTTGTCATGCATGTAAAATAGATGTTGATGTTCGATCGAGAGATTCATTCCGTGAAATTAGTGAGCCGTGACGGCGGAGGCTAAAGAATAGATTTTTTTTCTTCCTCCACGTGAAATCTCTACAGGTTCAACCCCTAATTTTCCTAGAAATGAATCGTCCACTTCCCGCGAGCTCATTCTCGTACGAATACGCTTCTCCCTGACACGTCATTCTTTAACTTCTTCGTCTTCTCTCACTTTCGCACGTGTTCCTTTAGTTTTTGCATCTTGTTTATCGTCAGTTAGTAGAGTGAAATTTTTTACTGGTAAAAATGAGTGGTGTGAAACGAAAACGAAACGTTTTAAATGTTAAACAAAAATTAGAAATCCTTCAAAAATTTGATAATGGAAAATCCGCTAGTACTGATGCAGAAGATGTACTAAATGAGGGAAATACAATTTCTCATTCTGCTGCTCTACAATCTGTGGAAACTTTGTTAGATTATATGGGACAAGGAGGATTTGATTACGGTTCGTCAAATATGTGTCGATATACGACAAGAGATGAACAAACAGCAGAAGCAAAGACGCATAACAGAATTTTTAAAGCAGATAATGTTAAAAGGAAAATTCCTAGTTTGATGTTATACAGCATGCAAATGTGAGTAAATTTTATATTTTTGTACTGATGCTGAGTTTTTCTTTAATAAAAAGGAGTTTTCGGATTATCCGTGTTTTTCTATTGTCCGAGCGATTCCTCCCGGTGATTAACCCGGATAATCGGAGGTGCACTGTATATTAAATAACTCTGAACGGTAACGATGCAGATTAGGTTTCCGAACACGTTCGGAGCAATTTTTTTAAAAATTGTTTTATAGAAATAACAAAATATGTTTTTTAGATTTGAACTTTATAGAGATTAATAGTAGAGTATTATTTTTGAGTGTAAATTATTATGAATTTTCAAAAAACCTAAATCTGTGCTGTTTTTCAGAGGAAATTTTCAAAAACCTCAAACATGCTAGAGGTCAAACTTTTGTAATAATTAAAATAAACTACATACTATGGACTAGTGCTTGTACTAGAATCTTAACATTCTTTGGATAAATAAAAATTTTAGAGCTAATCAAACAATCATTATAAGATTTTCAGCAAATTTTTTGTGTCATTTTTCAAATAAAAACCCATAATTATAAAAATATTGTTGCAATATACATTATTCTAGTACATTCACTAGAGAAACATTTGAAGAAACAGTTCACAAAATTTCAGAACAATCGAATGATAATATCTTGAGTTATCATGTTTGAAGTGTGAAAATTATGCATAAAGTCTAGTTTCGAGAAAAATAAAATTTTAGTTTTGCCACACGCTTAAATTAAGTATCTAAACTTCAAAAACATTCCTAAAAATATACTAACATCATATCAACTTGAAAAAATGGAGTTTAAGAGAATTTTTGACAGGTTTCTGTCCCTTAAATGACAATTTTCGGTTATTTAAACGCCCATTTCCGGTTTTCGGTTTGTTATATAACAATTAATATCTCATCTTCTAATTAGCTTACCGACAAAAGTAAATATGTTTTAGAAAGGTAAATGAATGAACTATCCAAAACATCAAAAAATAAAAAAAAAATGAGAATTTTGGCCGAAAATCGACTTTTTAACGTGTTCTGATGCCATAAGCTCTCGTATTTTAAGTCTCAGCGTAAAACAAAGTAGATAGAGGCACGTAAAAGAAGAAATTGTTTTAAAGAGCAACAAGGAATGGTTGAGGAGGGTTCTAATACTTTCATTTCGCTTGAAAATTCAGAATTTATGTCTTCTCGTCGTCCACCCAAGCCATTTCAAGAAGCATGTGCGCACATTAAACCAGCGGGAGTGACCTCCCCTAAACTTTCTCGTATACTTCTCAAACATTTGTCATTTCCCTTCCCCCTTGCGTGGATAAAAAATTCGAACCTACTGTAACCCAGAATTCAATGACTATCAGACGGTTTTTCATTGTAAATTATAGTGATAGTAAAATATTTAGGTGAAGAATCATATTGAAAGAGATGCGTGTGTATTAAAACTTAGCAATATTTATTTTCTATCAAACTGTAGCCATTGCAAGCTCAGTGTGCGGAGGAGAAAACAGGAGAAGACCTCGTTCGTTAGCTTGCGCATGCGCGGAGATTGCTTCCAGTACGCAAGTAAAACAAGGATAATGTGACGTAATCCTTCCGCGTGCACAGAGATTGCTACCAGTACGCATGCGTATGGAGAATCGGATTAGAAAAATTAATTACTCAATTTGAACGCCTTTTTCTTTACCTATTCAAACGAAATTTGGGCACAGACCTATAATTAACGTTAGCTACCACCATACCAATTTTTATTTATCTAAACCAAAGGGTTTAGGAGATATAATTTTTTAAATTATGCGATTATACAGTGCGACAGACAGTCAACCCTTTTCGAATTTCGTCCAAACTTTGATACGGACCTACATTCATGGTGATAAAACTGTGTACCAAATGTTATCTATCTAGCTATTAAAGTTTTTGAGTTATAGCGTTCACATGAACGCGGACAGACAGAAAGACAGACTTCCCGTAGACGGATTCTGTTTTTGATAGAAAATTTGATAGAAACCTACAAATTATGTGTGAAGATCACATACCAAATTTCATCCCTGTATCTCTAATAGTTTTCGAGTTATTGTGTTCACAGACACTCAGACATACAGACACAATTCCAGAATTGTGTTTTTCGGACTCAGGGAGGTCTAAAACGTGGAGATTCGTTAAAATCTCCAGTTCGAATTTTTTGACGATTACAATACTTTCTCTGTGTACTTCGTATACGAGAAAGTAAAAACCGAAGGACATAGAAGTTAAGAACTGAAATGCTAACCGAACAACTGACTTTTTCTGCTCAAATGAAACTAAAATCTGGAAAAATTCTATGCTTCCAATATTATTCAAGACATTACTTCAAATCCTGGCCATGTAACAAAATACAGAAAAACATTTCAAACTTTACAAAATAAAACAGAAAAGCTAACTTCAGCAGAGGCCCTCTCAACTTTTGTGGAAGCTGGTTTAACAAGAAATGAATACAAAATAGTGCGATCAGGTTCTAATTTAATATATCCCTGTTACTCTCTACAATAGAAAATGTTATCCCAGGCAAAAGTAGTTACCAAGTTGCACAAACTTCTATTGAAATTAATCTCCAAGATCTTGCTTAGCCACACAAACTATTGACGACTTGCTGAATATTTGAAGGATGCGATATTATTAATATATTGATATTATTAATATATCGGTATCATTAATATATTGATATTATTAATTTATTGATATTATTATTAGACTGTTATTGATCTCCGATACCTTTTTGTCTTCTTCTAGACAAATTAGAAAAAGAAAGTACTATAAACTTTTTTCTTCTTTTCCCTAGAGATGCTTTTACCTTGACGAATAGCGATAAGTGAAGATTCTGAAGAAGAAATGAATGAAGAAGAAGATAGGTGAAGTATAAGTGAAGATTCTGAAGAAGAAGAAATGAATGAAGAAGAAGATAAGTGAAGAATACGTGAAGATTCTAAAGAAGAAGAAATGAATGAAGAATATAAGTGAAGAATAAGTGAAGATTCTGAAGAAGAAGAAATGAATGAAGAAGATAAGTGAAGAATAAGTGAAGAATCTGAAGAAGAAGAAATGAATGAAGAAGATAAGTGAAGAATAAATGAAGATTCTGAAGAAGATAAGTGAAGAATAAGTGAAGATTCTGAAG
>BGPR01033595.1:0-16898 GCA_013235015.1 Araneus ventricosus | reverse complement strand
CAAAAGAATTTTATTCAAAATTAGAATCTTATCAGCGATGATTTATAGAAAAAAAATGCTTTTTCCTCTTAAATTTAATTATTTTTCGTATTTCTTCTCTTTAGATAATTTATTTTGTCTCTTTTAACTTTTTTCTATTTTCTTCAACTCTTAAGGAATACTTCTTTTAAAATGATTATTAACTTAAAAATTTCACATATGCATTATTTTGTGGTCTACCGTTTTTCAAAGCAATTAAAAAACTACGAACTATATCAATGCTTCGGGGTTATAAAGTTTTATATCCAGTTACTAGCAGATATTTCAATGCATTATATATGTCATCAGCATTGCATGAAATTCAAGCATTCTACAAAATAGTTATGCAGCTTTAGAAAATGTTCCAGGCTGAATTTACACCCGAACTGCAGATCTGTATCAGATTGTGGGCAAATTCCGTCAGAGGGAAGTCTGTCTATTTGTCCGTCCGTACATTTCAATACAATGACTCCAAAACACTGCCATATATTTAAATTAAATATTGATTATAGTTTTATTACCAGAACTGCATGTCTGTATCAAATGCTAAGGCCATATTCCGGTGGCAGGTTGAATATGTGTTAGTGAATGTAATGGAAACGCGATAACTAAAACATGGATGTCTAGATCAATGAAATTTCGAATGTAGTTTTGATTCAAAAATTGTAGACTGGTATGAACTTTATACTCTATTGGTCAAAGGGAGGAAGTCTTAAATGCATATTCGATTCTCTTCACTTTACGGCGAAACTAAGCACTGTGGTGTCTTGGCCTATGAGCTATCAGGTGTAAACCAATAAATGAAATTCTTAGGATGACTTAATTATTTATTTCACAGCTATGATTTAAATAACATTTTCTTGCATACGAAATCTGGAATAATTAATTATATACACAGTTCTTTCATTTGAGTTCAAAGTTCGTTTCACGTCAAAGTTCAATAACGTGTCAGAGTTCAACAAGATATGGAGATCAAGAACACCGAATCCCGAACGGCTTCGTAAAGACAAAATTCAGGTCCGACAAAGATTCAAAGCAGACCTTTAATTTCTCCTATCAGGGTGATAGCATAAGCCCGAGACTACAAGGAGTACCGAAAAGGTTCCGAAATTCGACGAATCGAGATTTCGAAAATAATTGCTGGTTTTCAGCGAACGTTGCCAAAGTCCGAATCAATTCGGGACTTTTCATCAGAGCTGGTCACACAGCTCTTTTCTGCTCTGCCGAAGTCTAAACTACGTTCGAAACTTCCTAATCGGTTGTTCATCGCTCTCCTCCTTCTTAATGTCCAACACCCCCGTTTTGTTCGTACCTGAAGGAGTGGAGCTCCGCCTCCCTTTCTTTCCACTGGGCAACCGAAACCGCCATGCGACCAACGACTAAACACCTAAGTCCCCAATGGTAAATTTCGACCGTGGAATGGTTCCTGGATTTCCTAACCATAAGAACTATGCGGGAGTCCCATGACAGTACACCGCTAATCTCCTGATATCCGAACCATATACACTGTTCGACAGTTATTTATTCTGTGCATTGTCGCCGTCCTCAGTTTGCAGGTGCTATTTTCGCTGATGTACTTTGAATTACCACTATGTGTGGCTGACTTGCAGTTTGCTGTCTGAGTGAAAAGTGGTCGACTCTATTCTCGTGGGAAAATGTCCTCGCGGGAAGGGGAAAATATCACAGCACAAAACATACCATATTGTGGAGCTGTACTAGAAGGTGGAGGCGAGAACCTTTCCGCTTTTTTAATTTCTCAGAAAGAATGGAGATATTTCACGCTCAAGTGAAACATGTTCAATGTGCTACATCAATGTAAAGTAATAATTCACAATTTATTTTACAGGAGAAAAATTACATGACGTCTCCATATATTGTTAGACAATATACATTTACAGGTAAGATTTCATGCTAAGTTACGTTTATCACAGAACCTTGACGTCATGTGGTTAAACTTCATCAAAGCATTGTCTAAATTTATTAACTTTACAAAATACGATGGCCTGCTGGTAAGCTTCGCAACCAAGGAGTTCCAGGTTCGAAGCCCGATTCTACCGAAAATCCGCCCTTTATTTATTTACTTACAACTCACCCCGGCCCAGCCTACCCAAGAGGGTGTAAGGCCTTCCACAGGCCGGAGAGGGAAACATAAAACAAAAGAAATGAACTAGATTAAAAAAGAATTTACAAATAACCCGAGGGATGAGCAGAACAATTTTAAAATCGTCGTTTAAAACAATGAATTCAAAAAAAGAATAAAGAGCAAACACGCAAAACCCAAAGAGCAAACACGCAAAACGTAAAAACTCAAAGAGCAAAAAAGCAAAAAACTAAACATTAAAAACACAAAACACATACAAAAAAAGCTATGTGTTCCTTGTGCACGTTAATTCTGACGTCGAGTGTAAAATTCGTTCCCGTTGGTGTGGAGATGAATCTTGGTGATGGGGGTGCCGGCTGAAATGTGATCCTCCTCAACTAAACACGGTTCAAAATGAGGAGGGACCCTTGCTACAAAAACGGGACATTAAAATAACTTACTTAAGTTTTACTTTGTAAATCATATTCTCCGTATAAAAGAGTATAGAAATTTTTCAGAAACATATATAATTAGTTAGTCGTTTACAGACGAATTCAGATCCAGGTTGATTTTTAATTACTTTTTGCCTATTTCACCTTCTAATGCTTTAATTTAATGATATCGATCACTAAGATAGGAATAAAAAATTTCATATATGTTTTCTTTTCAATATTCCTACTTCTGATTGAGCTCATTACACTAAACATAGAAATGGGAAACAGCGATGATCAGACCAAATAATAAGCAAAGTATTGTAGAAATAATTTTTCTAACTAAGCTCAGATATGAATTTTTGAATGAAGCTTTACCCTGTAAATTATATTCTACGTATAAAAGGATATGTTCGAAAATATGTGAAATATTTAAAACTGTTAAATTTCTTATGGGTATTTTAAATGAGCATCGAGTATAAAGAGTTCACAGGTGGTCGATTCAGATAATTTTTTATTAAGTATTTAAAGCTATTTTACCACTGTCATTTGCCGGAACATGCGACGTTAATAATTCCTAGTAGATGGAATACAGTTCAAAAATATGAAAGTAGAACTTCACGCCATTATGTGTATCGAACTATACCATTGTAACAACTTATCAAATATATGCAGGGACAAAATTGTGCTTCATTACTTCATAACGTTTTCTTCAACGATCTTCAATTCAGAGCCAATAAACCTCAAACAGAAAACTACGAACAAAGCCTGGAGATCGTTGAATGTGGATGGCATAGAAAGTAATGAGCATGAAAATATAACGCATGAATTTTCAATAAGAAACCGGCGATAAATGGTTATGGCTTTCCCACTGGAGAACTTCATCAAAGCCAGCAAACTGTGAGTGAGTAAGCACTGCTCATAAATAATGCACGGGATTTATCGTAAAGATAGGTTAATATACAAGGTGTCCGAGAATTGTTGGACGCTTTTCAAAAATTAATTTAAAAAAACTAATAATGTTTCAATTACGATTTTTTTCAAAATGAGAGCTCATTTTAAAAAGTTTTTTTTCAGATAGGTAACACACCGTTTCGGAATCGGTTTACTAAAATCGGTCACCGTCGGGAGTCGTAAATTACTAAAAATCAAAATCTGTTTAGAGCCATTATCTGTGAATTAACAAATTAAAGAGCGTAAAATTCCCTACAAATGCACGTTTTCATTTTTCTTCCAGTTTTTAATATTTTCGCAGATAATAGCTCTCATCAAATTTTTGATTTTTAGTATATACCCCCTATAGCACCAAAACGGTGTGTTACCTATCTGAAAAAAACTTTTTTAAATGTGCTCTCATTCAAGGTATCCGACTAGGTTCGAAGAAAATTTTTCAAAAAAGCATGCAAAAGAACTTACAGAGCTTAATAACAAATATAAGCTTAAATAGTCACAATTAGAAGAAAAAATTCATATATTATCAGTAGTTTTTGAAAATAAATATTTTTTTCAAGATTTTTAATAAAAATTTCAATGTTAAGAAAAACAGCATAAATGGAAAAATATGGGACATATTTCATTTTAATTTCGCATGCGTACTTCCCGAACTATCTAGAATGTAAGATAAAATTTATTTTTAAAAAATAAATATTTTATGAACATTTAAAGTTGGAGTCATTGATTTTTCGACAAAATTATCCTGTATTTCCAACTGAAAGTGACTGTAAAACATGACTAAATAAAGCTATCTTAAAATATGCGGTCTATTATACCCTCAAAGACTTTTTAGACATGTGTACCAAGTTTCAATGAATCTTAGTGAATTGTTTTGGAGATATCATGTGTTTCGCGGACAAATTTTAGTGAAATTTTCATTTTTCAGAAAACGCATTTAAAATACATAATAACATATTATTTCAAATAAATATTAAGGAATAAAATATTAATGGAATAAGAATAAAAAGAAAGAGTGTTTTAGAATCTTAAAATTTATGGCTTTATTTTTAGATCATAAAAATGTTTTTGAATTTTTCTTCGAAAATCACTTTCTTCAACCTATTCGGATACCTTAAAAAAATTCGTAGTGAAATATTAATAGTGTTTTTTTAGTAAATTTTGAAAAGTGTCCAACAATTCTCGGACACCCTGTATTGGAATCTCAGGTTCGTCCACTCCCAGCAGAAATGCCATCTAATTCGCTATCAAGCTCTAGAGGAGAAGGAAAAAATATCCACGGAAAAGGATGAATCTCGCTTTATTTTTATTCATCGAAATGGCTACTGCTTCAAAAACCTTCGGTGGAAAAGTTTTCTCGTATCAGAAAGCTGTTTGCTTGCGTTTCGTGGAGTAAAAAGAAAACCAAAATTCAAGTTCAAGCATCTGGACTCAATTTCAGACTTTCGTTACACAAACCTACCAGAACCTCCAATTAATTTTCTGGATGTTTTGTTTCGATTTGTGATTATCCACATTTTTCAGATATCTTTCGAACTGGACTATATTCCTAGATTTTCTTATCAGTCTATATTTTTCTTCATATGTTTTACTTTTTTGTAAATTTTATGTTTAATGTTTTATGTAAATTGTGTTTTACTTTTTACGCATAGATTTATAATTCACTGTTATAAATATTCGGAAATTTAGAAATAAACATTCCTCCCATATGGCCTATTCAGTTTTTTAAAACTGTTTTTAATAATGCTGAAAATACTATTCAGTATAGGTAAAATTATTAATTTCAGATCAAATAGTTTCTAATCTTCTTATAACATTCCTAATTTCTGCGAATTAACTCTTCTTCTTCTTTCTTTTTAATTCATATCTACTTATAATGTTCTTAATGTCTTTCCTATAATTATGATCAGCTCAGTAGCAAGTGAAATTTTCAATCTTTGGGGAAGGTTTTCCCGTTTTTAAAGAACGTCTTCCAGCTCCTTTGGATTAACAACCTCTTAACGCGTCACTTTTTCGGGATTGAAATCGAAACTTTAAATCAATTACAAATCTAATAGACAATTATGTTTGAAAATATTCAAATATTGCATTGTTGTCGAAACCACACAACGGTAGTAAATACCTGAACTCCAATACATCAGCAAGCGACTGGACGATCCATTAAGAAATTGCTTCTTTACAAAGGAAGAAATAAGTCAAGTTAATAAATGCAATGTTATGCAAATCAAAGAACTAGTAGAAAAAAAGGCGATTAGATTTTTTAAAAATATAATAATATGAAATTATTTTGTTTTCTAAGCAGGGTTTGCGAAAACCGAAATATATCAACATGTCATTTTTTCCTTGATCTATACCAATGGTTCCTCAAAACTTTGTCCCTTGCGTACCCCTTGATTTGTCCTTTTATTTTCGCATACCCCCTAGTGTCATACCCCACCCTCCAACCAAGTGTCAATTCAAAGAAGTTTTTTATCAATAACATTAAGGGCTTTTTTAAGCTGAAGAGTCAAATGACTTGAATTAATAAACTTAATTAATAAGTCTAAACTAGAAAATAAAATAAGAAGCATACAACAGTAGCGCCCAGAGAAGCTACAGCTTTTGAGAAGATATTGAAATTAATACATAATCGGGGCTGGTGAAGACAATATATCAATCAGTTACCAGGTCTCCTTTATCTTTCATATTTTGTGAGTAGGCTCTAGATTTTCACAACTGTCACTTTTATTTTTCACACGAATTTGGGGAAGCAAAAGTCTGTTACTTTTTCAATCCCTTATGTTTTCATGTGTCCTCCATTACCGGCTTTGATTTTGCGTGCCCCAACTGGTCCTTCATGTACCTCCAGGGGTACGCCGACCACAGGTTGGGAACCTCTTACCTATACTAGCCACCATTAACCAGCAGCAGTTGATTTTTGACTAGAAAACTTCATTATTTGACCTTTCTTCAAACTTTCCTTTACTTTCATTCTCCACCTTATATGAAAATTTATTGTTTTAGTTATTAGCTTTTAGCTACAGATTTTAATAAACTTCATTACATGGCGGAAACACTTGTGAGAAGAACTCTAAAACTGGGTGCTCTATATGCTCTTCGGGCTGTATATGTTTATAGAAATATTAGGGCTTCTTTTAGAGGGAAAGCTTACTTTCAAATAAACTATCAAGAATAAATATAACTAAACTGATATCTTTCTCACTGAAAATAAGAACCTCATAAAACAGCCACCGGACGCAACCAGTTCATCCGACTCCGACCCAGATTTCTCTCCTTCACCAAGACCTCAGACTATGGACTAAGACCCTCTAGAGATACCTAGGACCCTAATCAGTCCTCCTACAAGTATATAGATGCAGCGAACTTTTGGGACCTGTGTTTTTGCTTCGCGAGTCTTTCTTTTCATATGTAAACACACATTTTTCATCGTTTCTATAATTTTCACATGTTTTTCGTCGATGTTTGTATGTAACCTTTTCTTCTTCTTCTTCTTTTTTGTTGTTCAATAAAGTTTCTACGCACACTCATCCAAACTGCTAACCGGAGATTTTTCTTCTTCATTTTTTTCTGTGCAATAAAGTTTCTACGCACACTCATCCAAACTGCAAACCGAAGATTTTTATCTCAGGAGTCAGGGGTGTGTCGAAGTGTAGAGTAAAGTAGATGGATCTCAGTTTATGGAATATAGCCACATCTCTTCTGATATTCAAAATGCTAACTGAGTTCTAAATCGCAACTAGGCTAATTTTTAATTAATACTTTTCAAATCATATACTTTCACACGTTTTTAATTAACTTGACTTATTTTTTGTTTGTAAAGTTGGTGTTTGTAAAGATGGGATTTTGTAATCAATTTTTCATTCACTTCCTGTTGTTATTCTGTAGCATTTTGTGTTCTCGTTGATGGTACAATGCTTTAATATTTTTAGATTATAATAAGATAATCGCTGAAAATTAGTTTAATTTTGATTCTACATGAAAATCGACTTATGTTATTTATTTGCAAATATGATCACAAGATTCCATAACATTTATAATAATGAATTATTGTTGAGTTCAACTGAGCAAACTACTTTTTCACGCGCATGAATAACTGTGTGACTTCGCTCTTGCAGCTTCTACTTACCCCATTTTTGACTCACTCTGTTATGAACTATGGGTTTGAAACTATGTACACTGTCCTACCGATACGAGAAAACCCCCAGACACCAGATATGCCGATGGCGGTCGCTATGGAAACAGGATATTCCACTGCATTTTAGGGGAGAAGGAAAGGACTTTATTTTATTTGGCACCGATAGAACCGGCGGAAGTCTCATTTCGTTTTGTGCTTCGGTCGAAAGCGAATTCCTTGCCTAACGAAGTGCACTTAGATTGCTAAATGTTGCGGTTGACTTTATACCCGGTTTCCTCCTGTCTTCGACTCGTCTACGAAGCAACCCTGTTCAGTGTTTTCCTCGAGGCGGTAGGGCAGTAGGTAACTTGTCCGGGAATTTGGATGAGATGTCTCCGTATAAGTAAGCAGGTTCTCGCTCCTGGACGTGGGTACATTAATGGTGGTTGGCTTGTAGGGCCCACCTCCAAAAACGGGTCGTAAGCCCGCAAGACGGGAGATCGTCGCATGGGCCGCTCGTAATGGGGTTATTATGCGGTTGCCTTCAGTGCCCGATTTTCTGTTGCGGCGGCCGGTCTTTCATTGTTGACCCGGATGCTGCGGCAGTCCGGGGATGTTTTTTTATGATATTCCCGGAAATATTTTAAAATGTTCAGATATTAATTATCTGTTAATCCCTGAAATTTAGTTTAAATTTTATTTGATATGAATGTCATCATCTGTTAGTGAAGTTGTGTTAAAGAATCTTGTATTGCTTTTAATCGCAAGATTCTATAACAGTTATCTTAATGAGTTACGAAGGATATTAAGGATTTAAAAACAGAAAATATTGAAAATAAAAAGGTTATTAAAAGTACACTTTTATAAGTGTACTAATGAGTAGAAAATAATGAAAATAAAAAGTTTTAAAAATTATACTTAGTATATGGAGATCAAGCAAAAGCTGTAATGTCGTAAGCCATTAACGATAAGAGTAGTAAGTGGCAATGAATATCATAAGAGAGAAAATTCGTAAATATTCTCATAAAAATGAAAATACTCAATTAATGTGATTAAAATTCAAATTTACTAAGAGTATTTATAGCTACGTCTCGTGATTTTACGATTTTTGACTTGAGTTGAGCTTTTTGGAAAAAAATATTTTCTGCATTTACGAACACTAATAAAAGCTTTTTCTAAAAAAGCATTTTTATTTTTACTGTTATGTTGCACTGATGTTATGAAGAACCATATATATTCTTCTTAGGAAAATTATGTGAAAAAATGCTGAGAATTTGAGAGTTTTTCTAAATTATCCTTCGTTTTATGAAAGCCACTTAAACACACAAAATAAATTACCATTTTTATTTAAGGAAACATTCGGAAGTATGTTTAAATACCCTTATTTCTTTGATATATTTTTGCAAACTCAATTATATTTTTAAGAAACACGCACGTATGCTGTAAAATTTGTATTAAAACAATTGGTATTGTCACAAAAGTCTTTCTGTGGGTGTATGGTGTAAACAGTCCAACACGCAGGATAATGAAGAATGAAGGTTTATTTACAAATATGCAGGAAGACACGTAGCACAGGTACAGGAAACAATAGTTCTTGCACAGATTAGCAACGTACACAGACAAGAATTCACAGGTAATAAAAGTTCAGTAATTTGATATTTAGCAACACAAACAGTCAGCAAATAACTAATAACGACAATAACAGCGCTTTCAATAGCGCTCAGCTCACCAGCTTCTTAGCTCACACAGCAGAAGAAACTCCAAGTCATTCCCAATGGATCAACACTCACTCCTCCGATCCAAGCGCCGTCCTTAAATACTCTCTCCGCCAGGCCGTGACGTCACATGGAGTTTTCTCGTGTATTCCCTTTCCTAATAGAAATATCGAGAAAAGGGTTGCATTTTCTGGAATCATCTATTTGTCGCCAAGTTCGTCGCCAAGGTCACGGGTCCTGGAACAGTCGCTGAGGTCACTCCAGACTTAACCTTGTAAAACTCTCTTCCCAGCCATAAGACTCACATTGCTGGGAAGCGACTTTCCATGTTTGTAACAGTATAAATCTATCTGCATAAAAAACAACTTTACAGGGAAGTTTTTATAATAAGGCAAGAATATCTTAACATCGATTAAAAGGCCTGTTTTGAAGTCATTGGATTGATATAGATAATTTTAATAATTTTCCGGTACTTGCATTTCAAATATTTATTTGGGTATTATTCCCTAACATTTCCTGTTTTAATGAATAAAATATTTAGTAAACAAATTTCTATGTATGCTATAAAAATAAAATTGATTATAAAATTCCATTAATTTCTTAACCCTTTGTTAGGCCTGGACGCTATACGTCTCATATAAGGCGCGACAAATTCTAGAATTACGTGCTCTTTTTCTTATCTATAGAGTCTTAATTTTGTAACTTAGAGGAGGCCATAGTGAAATCAGATACAAAGTTAAATTTAAATTGCCAATTTTTGAAAATCATTAGAAATATCTTAAGGACATTTATTCTCCACGTTAAATTCATTTTGTTTCAAACAGCATTATTTGTTTTGAAAAAATAAGCAGGAGGAATACTTTCTAGGGAATAAATTAAACATAAATAATGAGTTGTTTGACTGTTTAGGACTTAAAATTAAGAAGTATTTTTAAAAAGTACCGATTTTTTTCTCGTACTTTAATTCTATCATTATTCAGAGTAAAAAGATAATTTTACATTAAATAATTGACTCAATTAATTTCAATATCATATTTTTAGTTCTCTATATTTTACGAAAACCGTTTTTTCTAAATCCGTTTATAGTAAGGTATAAATCATGCATGTGATGCAATAACTATTTAGTTTTACATGAGACAGTCTTAGAAAAACAGTTGTTATAGACAATGTACGAAATTCAGGCATTCAGTGTTTGGGTAAAGTCTGATATATCTTTTAATTTAACTATTTATATCTTTCCTTGCCATTGGTTATCGCAGGGAGGTATTCTCTATAAACCAAGTGTTTTAATTGACAAAAGATCAGTGGCTGCTCGTCCATAAGAGCTGTAGTGCCACCCCCTGAAATTATTTTAAAAGATTTTATTTTCTATTTTATTCTAATTGGCTTACTTTTCCACTTTGAGAATTCAGTGGTCAATGAAAATGGCAAAAAAAGTAATAAAAGATGTAAAAGGAAGACGGAAAATCAATCACGAATTAAGAGAGAGACAGTCCAGAGTTGCCAAAAGTTTCGCCCCTCCTCAGGATCCGAAATTAACGCAATGATCAACGCGAAACGGGAGAAAAGCAACCCTTTCTCTGCTTAAAATCGCATTCATTTGAACTGGATTTTTCCCAGCTCACGATTGGCGCGACTTCCTCATTTGACGTTTTTACGCTTTTACTCAGCAGTTAAGCAGTTTTTTTAAATCCAATTCAGGAGGAATTTTAATTTTTTGCTTCTTTATGTTTTTTCGGGTGCTGATGACGAATCTGAGGTTTTCCACCAATAATTTTTGTTGGAATTTTAGTTATAGCCAAAACACATGAAAAAAATTTCCCCAGTTTTTTTTGCTTATAACTCAAAAACTATCCATTTTTAGTATATCATCATTATATACCAAAACAATCAGCACAAAATTAACTACAACTTAGGTTTATACAATTTTTTCAGCACTGCTTGAGCTGACGAGCCACCACCGCAAAGGATAACAGTGAAATTCAGAATAACACATCGGTCAAAAATTCAGACATAATTAGTTCTGAGAATTATTATTTTTCTCTTTATTTCGAAAAACCCAATATCTTTGATTCTTTATTTCTAGCACACCTAAATGCATTCTCCAGGCTGTGCCCAAAAAGTATTTGACGTATAATCGGTAGGCATTTTACACAGTGCCGAAGACAATCCAAGAAATTTTAAAATAAATGTATAAGTCTTCTTTTAAACAGAATACTAATTTTCGCATCCAATTTTCTGAATTTAAAGTTTCGATCCAAGTCACTGATATGCATAATCTGTATTTCCTAAAGCAAGTATCACGCAAAGTCAAACAATTGCTTAAATAAAAGTAGCTTAGGGAATAAAAGATAAACAAAGGTTTTCGTTTGCTTTGATTAATATACAGGGTGTCCGAATCAAATGTCCCAAATTTGGAGAGGTCGCTATATTTAACAGAAAGTTGAAAAGCATAAGAAAAATGTGAAATTAGAAAACAGTGCTCACAAAGTTTTTATTAAAAAATCAGTGCACTTCCACGTGGGTTTCCTTAATATCCCTGAGGCTATCTAGCCGGTAGTCCTTTTCCAACCAAATGCTCAAACATCCGTTGGAAGATAACAGTGGATTTTAAATGCTGCATTTGGGGTATTGCGTAAATTTGCAACATGTCCAGGTAAATATTTGCAGTCACAGAAGGCTCAGCTAAGAAAAAGGGTCCTATGACTGTATCATGTAAAAGAGCAAACCACACATTTCGACTGGTTCTATCCACTTCCTGTACTGTATGGGAATTTTTTGAGCCCCAAATTCTCAAGTTGTGCTTATATTGACTTTGTTGCCCACATGAAACGTTGCTTCATCTGAAAAAATGATGCGGTTTAGAAAATCGTGTTCATTTTCGATGCGAAATAATATCTCCGCAGCAAATACAACACGCTGCGTCCTTTTCTGCACAATCTGCATGTTGAACGCATACATTCTCAGTTCTCATATATACGCGAAAAATAAAAATTGTCGCCAAATCCAAAAATTCAACAGCAAATTTTGCCTAATATCGCCAACGTATCCTCTAATAGATATTTTTAATCGACTGTTCAAATTAGGGACATTTCATTCGGACATCTTGTAAAATTAGAAATAAAAAAACTTCTGTCTTCATTTCAGGAGATTTTTAAACTGACTCCAACTACACGGCAAATTGATATTCAAGACGCTTCATCTCCAGATTTTTATCCTTCGGGGAGAGGACAAATTGTCGCAGGAAATGCAAATTTACACAAAATACACACCCGAAAACTGATACCAGAATCTTTATCCTTACTTATTGAATTAGGACTATTGCCGAAAAGTAAGTAGGAGAAATTTTTCAGCTGCTCTGGGGCAAGTCAGAAGACAGCAATTGCTTTCAAAGAGAGGAAATTTAAAACGCTTTGGAGCAAGGTAAATACCTTTCGGCGTCGGCCCTCGTCTCTTTAATACGATTAATTTTTCTCGCAAACTTCCCGAGCTCTCCACCGATCTTGTTCAAACAAAAGTAATTGGTGTTTCTCTCTGTATGTGTCTGCGGGGTAGAAGGCAATATATCGACTCAAAAAATCTAATGAAGAGTTTGGAGATGCGCTTTAAAAGCATGAAATGTTACTTGGTTGATACTGTGTGTTGACTCGGAAAAGTTCATAAAAAATACTATCTACAGATCTTATGAAGTGATCTTTTCACGATATATCTGGTGCCCGTAAGATGAAAAATCCTTAAAGAGGCGAAACGTGAACTATTTAATTTAGGCATACCATCCTCCAAGCAACAACTATTGTGGCAGAGTGATAAATCACACAATATTTATTGTTACAGATGAAATCAAATGATAAATTATCGTTAATAGTTTAACATAAAATTGCTATCTTTTTCAATAAAATTTTGACAATTGCTGTCAGACCTCTACTCCGATTGACTGTGAAATAGGCATGAGATGCTTGAAGGTCTGATGAATCTTTCGTCAAACTAGTCGAAAAGATCTTAGTCGCTGTCGGTAAGCTGATGGACTCATGAATTAGTAGCAAAGATTTCGTCATGTTAGCCTCCACCCGATTCATCATCGCCATTTTCATTTCGAAAAAACATTGAAGGGCACTCATTATAAAAATTAAAATAATACATCATTGAACAGCTTTCGATTAGCACTTTGCGAATCTGACATGTATAAATCAAAAATACTTACACCGTGAGCACTATCCCTTACGAAGCACTAACCAAAATTTACATCGTTACAATTCTAAAACACATTTCCTGGTATTATGAATCACACAAATGACGGGATGGAATCTTTTGCCATGACATGGGTGTCTGGTCACTATATGTCTCTGATGATGCAGGATCAAGCCTGCCATCTAGTGTAATTTTCGAGAAAATTTTAATTCGTCATTTTAGATTCTTCGTCGTCTTAACCGACTTTCCCCTAAGTGCCTAGGTTCGGTGGCAAATTTTTGAAAAAGCGCTTTAATGGACAACTTTTGTTTATTTTCCGGATCGATATGATACAAAACTAGAATAATACCAGTCAGTAAATTTTCTGTCACTTAGTAAAATGAAATAATTTAGGTAAAAAATGATGAACATTAGAGCAAAAAGCAAAACACTCTAGCAGAAATTCTAATCCATATTGTTACGAACATGGAAAGTCGCTTCCCAGCAATGTTAGTCCTATGGTGGGGAAGAGGTTAAGCATGGAGTGACGGCAGCGGCTGTTCCGGGACCCCTGACTTTGGCGACGAACTTGGCGACAAATAGATGATTCCAGAAAATGCAACCCTTTTCTCCATATCTCTATTAGGAAAGGTACGAGCTCGTTACGCTCGTCTGGTATACGCTTGAATATACGAGAAAACTCCATGTGACGTCACGGCCTGTCAGAGAGAGTATATAAGGACTGCGTTTGGATCAGAGGGAGTAGTGTTGATCCATTGGGAACGACTTTAGAGTTTCGTCTGCAGTGCGAGCTAGGAAGCTGGTGAGCTGAGCGCTATTGAAAGTGCTGTTATTGTCGTTATTAGTTATTTGCTGACAGTTTGTGTTGCTAAATATCAAAGTGCTGAACTGTTATTACATGTGAATTGTTGTCTGTTTACATTGCTAATCTGTGCAAGAACTATTGTTTCCTGTACCTGTGTTACGTTTTTTCCTGCATATTTGTGAATAAACCTTCATTCTCCATTATCCTGCGTGTTGGACTGTTTACACCATTCATCCACAGAAAGACTTTTGTAACAATATATTCAAATTCTTTCTCTACACAACACACTTACAGCTACGGTGAAGGCAATGAACTAGGATCTAAGAAATATTTGCTTTTAGATAAAAATTATGGCAAGTCAAATATTCCCTTATTCAAAATATCACAAAATGCGTAAGTATAAACAACCTTAAGCAGCTGTAAATCAAAAACTATTGACTTCAGAACTATATCTCTAATTCATTGCCGTCATAATACTTAAAGTAACGTGTTCAAAATTTCAAGCGAATATAATCATAATCTTTTGAGATATCATGTTCTGCGTAACTAACTTTTGACAAAATATAAGTTTTCAGAAAATGCATTTAAAGTTTGAATTTGTTTTTCATTAAAATATATTTATAAGACTTCCTTTATAATTAGCCACATTTATAGGATATACCTTTTTTATTCACAATCTTATCACTTTTTTCATTCTGACAGCCCGTAATTTTTAAAAAATATTTTTGTCCCTGCCGAAGACTGTCTCTTAGAAGTAACGATTCTCTGATTATTAAAGTTAAGATATTAGTTCAAAGTATATCTTGACCAGAAACTATTCCCAGATCATGTAATACTCCTATAAGACCATAAAATCCATCATTAAACAATAATACAGCTATTGATGTCTCAAAACGTGAAGCAAGCTCAACAGATGTGAATTTTGACAAAATTGTCCACAGAAGATTGTTAAAGCTCAAAAACTTATTTAAATTGATGTGGCTTGCAGATAGAGTATATAATAAATTAAAATAAGTAAAAGTTAAGTAATTTATTATTCAGAGTGCAGTGTAATTGGTAAAGCGATGGAAAATAGCTAATTTCTGATTTCGATTTTAGCCACCGTGTTTTATAAAATATTCTGTAACTCCGTTTATATTTATCGCAGAAATAAAATTAACCCAAATGTAGAAAGCTAAATAAATGGACTTTAAAGGAAAATCATAAAAAAAATGTGAATTTCGACCCAAAATCGTCTTTAGAATGTAGTCAGATACCTTAAAATAGAAAAAGATCTAGTTTCTATTACACTTAATAAAAGTCTGTTTATAAAAATTTATTAAATTTATTTAACTGTTGTTCTTCGGTTGAAAAATTGAGTTTCTCAAAATTTATTTCCCCTATCGTTTTATATTTCACACAAGAAAATACTTTTCTATGGAATTTACTTCTAAAAATAATATCGATGCCAAAATATTTTTACATACACATTTTTCTCTATTTTTTGACAGAATGCAAGGTATACTGAACTTTTATCTTTCTTGAAAACCGTCTGAGATCCTTTGACGTCATAGCGCGTACGTTTACCTAACGCATGGATTAACTTTAGGCTAATAAAATGCTTCAATGTTTCTTTCGTACCTCCTGATTTTGAATCGTTTCGCTTAGATAAAGGTCCACAACCGTCACTAAACATAAAGCCATCTGAAATTTTGTGAGCTTGCAGCATTTATTTTTCTTCTATTTTTTCAATTGCGAAGTTATATTTCATTTTTATATAATGACATTATTTTTACAAATAATATTGTCAAATCAATTTAATATCTTTGATTTTTAATACTTATACGGCCGTGGTGGTTTGGTGTTAAGGTCTTGGCATCGGGGGCTGGAGGACAATAGGTTCGTAACCCGTGTCGCCCAAAGAACTGCCGTGTCAGCAGCCCTGGAACACGATGACCCATTCAGAAAGAAATGTCTTCCGGCTGGTGTGGCGCGGAACTGTGGAGCGACAGTCAGATGAGAGGCTCTTTCTCGTCATCTGAAAACGGTTCAAAATTACAAAGACCGTCTCGAAGCAGCACTTGTGTTGCTTGAAAATCGGACGTAAATGTAACTAAACTAATTTCAGTTCGTATTTTGGTTTAAGGGGAGTTGGAACCCTAAGTCCGTTAACCCTAGCCCTGTTACTTCCATGTACTTTTTTCTCAAAATCTGTTATAGATTCATGTTTGAAATTTTTTATACAAATACATCTTTCTCATTATACTGAAATGATTTTTGAAAAAAATTCAAAACTTTATTTTTTGCAAATTTGTTTGTGTCAAAACAAAAAATGTGAAATTGGTCATTTCGATGTATCTTTTCCAAAAATCTGTTTTATATACATATTTGAATCTTTTTTATACAAGTACACCTTTCTTATTATACTGAAATGAGCTTTTTAAAAAAAATTTACAATTTTTTTTGTGTCAAAATAGGGTAAAATTTCACTATGTCTAATTATTTTTAATTTTTTATATTAATTATTTAATATTTTGTAAATTTATAAATAATTAAAAATTAACCAAAAGCTCATTTCAGTATAATGAGAAAGGTGTACTTTACTTGTATAAAAAAT
>BGPR01033594.1:0-16898 GCA_013235015.1 Araneus ventricosus | reverse complement strand
ATTTTTTATACAAGTAAAGTACACCTTTCTCATTATACTGAAATGAGCTTTTGGTTAATTTTTAATTATTTATAAATTTACAAAATATTAAATAATTAATATAAAAAATTAAAAATAATTAGACATAGTGAAATTTTACCCTATTTTGACACAAAAAAAATTGTAAATTTTTTTTAAAAAGCTCATTTCAGTATAATAAGAAAGGTGTACTTGTATAAAAAAGATTCAAATATGTATATAAAACAGATTTTTGGAAAAGATACATCGAAATGACCAATTTCACATTTTTTGTTTTGACACAAACAAATTTGCAAAAAATAAAGTTTTGAATTTTTTTCAAAAATCATTTCAGTATAATGAGAAAGATGTATTTGTATAAAAAATTTCAAACATGAATCTATAACAGATTTTGAGAAAAAAGTACATGGAAGTAACAGGGCTAGGGTTAACGGACTTAGGGTTCCAACTCCCCTTAAACCAAAATACGAACTGAAATTAGTTTAGTTACATTTACGTCCGATTTTCAAGCAACACAAGTGCTGCTTCGAGACGGTCTTTGTAATTTTGAACCGTTTTCAGATGACGAGAAAGAGCCTCTCATCTGACTGTCGCTCCACAGTTCCGCGCCACACCAGCCGGAAGACATTTCTTTCTGAATGGGTCATCGTGTTCCAGGGCTGCTGACACGGCAGTTCTTTGGGCGACACGGGTTACGAACCTATTGTCCTCCAGCCCCCGATGCCAAGACCTTAACACCAAACCACCACGGCCGTATAAGTATTAAAAATCAAAGATATTAAATTGATTTGACAATATTATTTGTAAAAATAATGTCATTATATAAAAATGAAATATAACTTCGCAATTGAAAAAATAGAAGAAAAATAAATGCTGCAAGCTCACAAAATTTCAGATGGCTTTATGTTTAGTGACGGTTGTGGACCTTTATCTAAGCGAAACGATTCAAAATCAGGAGGTACGAAAGAAACATTGAAGCATTTTATTAGCCTAAAGTTAATCCATGCGTTAGGTAAACGTACGCGCTATGACGTCAAAGGATCTCAGACGGTTTTCAAGAAAGATAAAAGTTCAGTATACCTTGCATTCTGTCAAAAAATAGAGAAAAATGTGTATGTAAAAATATTTTGGCATCGATATTATTTTTAGAAGTAAATTCCATAGAAAAGTATTTTCTTGTGTGAAATATAAAACGATAGGGGAAATAAATTTTGAGAAACTCAATTTTTCAACCGAAGAACAACAGTTAAATAAATTTAATAAATTTTTATAAACAGACTTTTATTAAGTGTAATAGAAACTAGATCTTTTTCTATTTTAAGGTATCTGACTACATTCTAAAGACGATTTTGGGTCGAAATTCACATTTTTTTTATGATTTTCCTTTAAAGTCCATTTATTTAGCTTTCTACATTTGGGTTAATTTTATTTCTGCGATAAATATAAACGGAGTTACAGAATATTTTATAAAACACGGTGGCTAAAATCGAAATCAGAAATTAGCTATTTTCCATCGCTTTACCAATTACACTGCACTCTGAATAATAAATTACTTAACTTTTACTTATTTTAATTTATTATATACTCTATCTGCAAGCCACATCAATTTAAATAAGTTTTTGAGCTTTAACAATCTTCTGTGGACAATTTTGTCAAAATTCACATCTGTTGAGCTTGCTTCACGTTTTGAGACATCAATAGCTGTATTATTGTTTAATGATGGATTTTATGGTCTTATAGGAGTATTACATGATCTGGGAATAGTTTCTGGTCAAGATATACTTTGAACTAATATCTTAACTTTAATAATCAGAGAATCGTTACTTCTAAGAGACAGTCTTCGGCAGGGACAAAAATATTTTTTAAAAATTACGGGCTGTCAGAATGAAAAAAGTGATAAGATTGTGAATAAAAAAGGTATATCCTATAAATGTGGCTAATTATAAAGGAAGTCTTATAAATATATTTTAATGAAAAACAAATTCAAACTTTAAATGCATTTTCTGAAAACTTATATTTTGTCAAAAGTTAGTTACGCAGAACATGATATCTCAAAAGATTATGATTATATTCGCTTGAAATTTTGAACACGTTACTTTAAGTATTATGACGGCAATGAATTAGAGATATAGTTCTGAAGTCAATAGTTTTTGATTTACAGCTGCTTAAGGTTGTTTATACTTACGCATTTTGTGATATTTTGAATAAGGGAATATTTGACTTGCCATAATTTTTATCTAAAAGCAAATATTTCTTAGATCCTAGTTCATTGCCTTCACCGTAGCTGTAAGTGTGTTGTGTAGAGAAAGAATTTGAATATATTGTTACAAAAGTCTTTCTGTGGATGAATGGTGTAAACAGTCCAACACGCAGGATAATGGAGAATGAAGGTTTATTCACAAATATGCAGGAAAAAACGTAACACAGGTACAGGAAACAATAGTTCTTGCACAGATTAGCAATGTAAACAGACAACAATTCACATGTAATAACAGTTCAGCACTTTGATATTTAGCAACACAAACTGTCAGCAAATAACTAATAACGACAATAACAGCACTTTCAATAGCGCTCAGCTCACCAGCTTCCTAGCTCGCACTGCAGACGAAACTCTAAAGTCGTTCCCAATGGATCAACACTACTCCCTCTGATCCAAACGCAGTCCTTATATACTCTCTCTGACAGGCCGTGACGTCACATGGAGTTTTCTCGTATATTCAAGCGTATACCAGACGAGCGTAACGAGCTCGTACCTTTCCTAATAGAGATATGGAGAAAAGGGTTGCATTTTCTGGAATCATCTATTTGTCGCCAAGTTCGTCGCCAAAGTCAGGGGTCCCGGAACAGCCGCTGCCGTCACTCCATGCTTAACCTCTTCCCCACCATAGGACTAACATTGCTGGGAAGCGACTTTCCATGTTCGTAACAATATGGATTAGAATTTCTGCTAGAGTGTTTTGCTTTTTGCTCTAATGTTCATCATTTTTTACCTAAATTATTTCATTTTACTAAGTGACAGAAAATTTACTGACTGGTATTATTCTAGTTTTGTATCATATCGATCCGGAAAATAAACAAAAGTTGTCCATTAAAGCGCTTTTTCAAAAATTTGCCACCGAACCTAGGCACTTAGGGGAAAGTCGGTTAAGACGACGAAGAATCTAAAATGACGAATTAAAATTTTCTCGAAAATTACACTAGATGGCAGGCTTGATCCTGCATCATCAGAGACATATAGTGACCAGACACCCATGTCATGGCAAAAGATTCCATCCCGTCATTTGTGTGATTCATAATACCAGGAAATGTGTTTTAGAATTGTAACGATGTAAATTTTGGTTAGTGCTTCGTAAGGGATAGTGCTCACGGTGTAAGTATTTTTGATTTATACATGTCAGATTCGCAAAGTGCTAATCGAAAGCTGTTCAATGATGTATTATTTTAATTTTTATAATGAGTGCCCTTCAATGTTTTTTCGAAATGAAAATGGCGATGATGAATCGGGTGGAGGCTAACATGACGAAATCTTTGCTACTAATTCATGAGTCCATCAGCTTACCGACAGCGACTAAGATCTTTTCGACTAGTTTGACGAAAGATTCATCAGACCTTCAAGCATCTCATGCCTATTTCACAGTCAATCGGAGTAGAGGTCTGACAGCAATTGTCAAAATTTTATTGAAAAAGATAGCAATTTTATGTTAAACTATTAACGATAATTTATCATTTGATTTCATCTGTAACAATAAATATTGTGTGATTTATCACTCTGCCACAATAGTTGTTGCTTGGAGGATGGTATGCCTAAATTAAATAGTTCACGTTTCGCCTCTTTAAGGATTTTTCATCTTACGGGCACCAGATATATCGTGAAAAGATCACTTCATAAGATCTGTAGATAGTATTTTTTATGAACTTTTCCGAGTCAACACACAGTATCAACCAAGTAACATTTCATGCTTTTAAAGCGCATCTCCAAACTCTTCATTAGATTTTTTGAGTCGATATATTGCCTTCTACCCCGCAGACACATACAGAGAGAAACACCAATTACTTTTGTTTGAACAAGATCGGTGGAGAGCTCGGGAAGTTTGCGAGAAAAATTAATCGTATTAAAGAGACGAGGGCCGACGCCGAAAGGTATTTACCTTGCTCCAAAGCGTTTTAAATTTCCTCTCTTTGAAAGCAATTGCTGTCTTCTGACTTGCCCCAGAGCAGCTGAAAAATTTCTCCTACTTACTTTTCGGCAATAGTCCTAATTCAATAAGTAAGGATAAAGATTCTGGTATCAGTTTTCGGGTGTGTATTTTGTGTAAATTTGCATTTCCTGCGACAATTTGTCCTCTCCCCGAAGGATAAAAATCTGGAGATGAAGCGTCTTGAATATCAATTTGCCGTGTAGTTGGAGTCAGTTTAAAAATCTCCTGAAATGAAGACAGAAGTTTTTTTATTTCTAATTTTACAAGATGTCCGAATGAAATGTCCCTAATTTGAACAGTCGATTAAAAATATCTATTAGAGGATACGTTGGCGATATTAGGCAAAATTTGCTGTTGAATTTTTGGATTTGGCGACAATTTTTATTTTTCGCGTATATATGAGAACTGAGAATGTATGCGTTCAACATGCAGATTGTGCAGAAAAGGACGCAGCGTGTTGTATTTGCTGCGGAGATATTATTTCGCATCGAAAATGAACACGATTTTCTAAACCGCATCATTTTTTCAGATGAAGCAACGTTTCATGTGGGCAACAAAGTCAATATAAGCACAACTTGAGAATTTGGGGCTCAAAAAATTCCCATACAGTACAGGAAGTGGATAGAACCAGTCGAAATGTGTGGTTTGCTCTTTTACATGATACAGTCATAGGACCCTTTTTCTTAGCTGAGCCTTCTGTGACTGCAAATATTTACCTGGACATGTTGCAAATTTACGCAATACCCCAAATGCAGCATTTAAAATCCACTGTTATCTTCCAACGGATGTTTGAGCATTTGGTTGGAAAAGGACTACCGGCTAGATAGCCTCAGGGATATTAAGGAAACCCACGTGGAAGTGCACTGATTTTTTAATAAAAACTTTGTGAGCACTGTTTTCTAATTTCACATTTTTCTTATGCTTTTCAACTTTCTGTTAAATATAGCGACCTCTCCAAATTTGGGACATTTGATTCGGACACCCTGTATATTAATCAAAGCAAACGAAAACCTTTGTTTATCTTTTATTCCCTAAGCTACTTTTATTTAAGCAATTGTTTGACTTTGCGTGATACTTGCTTTAGGAAATACAGATTATGCATATCAGTGACTTGGATCGAAACTTTAAATTCAGAAAATTGGATGCGAAAATTAGTATTCTGTTTAAAAGAAGACTTATACATTTATTTTAAAATTTCTTGGATTGTCTTCGGCACTGTGTAAAATGCCTACCGATTATACGTCAAATACTTTTTGGGCACAGCCTGGAGAATGCATTTAGGTGTGCTAGAAATAAAGAATCAAAGATATTGGGTTTTTCGAAATAAAGAGAAAAATAATAATTCTCAGAACTAATTATGTCTGAATTTTTGACCGATGTGTTATTCTGAATTTCACTGTTATCCTTTGCGGTGGTGGCTCGTCAGCTCAAGCAGTGCTGAAAAAATTGTATAAACCTAAGTTGTAGTTAATTTTGTGCTGATTGTTTTGGTATATAATGATGATATACTAAAAATGGATAGTTTTTGAGTTATAAGCAAAAAAAACTGGGGAAATTTTTTTCATGTGTTTTGGCTATAACTAAAATTCCAACAAAAATTATTGGTGGAAAACCTCAGATTCGTCATCAGCACCCGAAAAAACATAAAGAAGCAAAAAATTAAAATTCCTCCTGAATTGGATTTAAAAAAACTGCTTAACTGCTGAGTAAAAGCGTAAAAACGTCAAATGAGGAAGTCGCGCCAATCGTGAGCTGGGAAAAATCCAGTTCAAATGAATGCGATTTTAAGCAGAGAAAGGGTTGCTTTTCTCCCGTTTCGCGTTGATCATTGCGTTAATTTCGGATCCTGAGGAGGGGCGAAACTTTTGGCAACTCTGGACTGTCTCTCTCTTAATTCGTGATTGATTTTCCGTCTTCCTTTTACATCTTTTATTACTTTTTTTGCCATTTTCATTGACCACTGAATTCTCAAAGTGGAAAAGTAAGCCAATTAGAATAAAATAGAAAATAAAATCTTTTAAAATAATTTCAGGGGGTGGCACTACAGCTCTTATGGACGAGCAGCCACTGATCTTTTGTCAATTAAAACACTTGGTTTATAGAGAATACCTCCCTGCGATAACCAATGGCAAGGAAAGATATAAATAGTTAAATTAAAAGATATATCAGACTTTACCCAAACACTGAATGCCTGAATTTCGTACATTGTCTATAACAACTGTTTTTCTAAGACTGTCTCATGTAAAACTAAATAGTTATTGCATCACATGCATGATTTATACCTTACTATAAACGGATTTAGAAAAAACGGTTTTCGTAAAATATAGAGAACTAAAAATATGATATTGAAATTAATTGAGTCAATTATTTAATGTAAAATTATCTTTTTACTCTGAATAATGATAGAATTAAAGTACGAGAAAAAAATCGGTACTTTTTAAAAATACTTCTTAATTTTAAGTCCTAAACAGTCAAACAACTCATTATTTATGTTTAATTTATTCCCTAGAAAGTATTCCTCCTGCTTATTTTTTCAAAACAAATAATGCTGTTTGAAACAAAATGAATTTAACGTGGAGAATAAATGTCCTTAAGATATTTCTAATGATTTTCAAAAATTGGCAATTTAAATTTAACTTTGTATCTGATTTCACTATGGCCTCCTCTAAGTTACAAAATTAAGACTCTATAGATAAGAAAAAGAGCACGTAATTCTAGAATTTGTCGCGCCTTATATGAGACGTATAGCGTCCAGGCCTAACAAAGGGTTAAGAAATTAATGGAATTTTATAATCAATTTTATTTTTATAGCATACATAGAAATTTGTTTACTAAATATTTTATTCATTAAAACAGGAAATGTTAGGGAATAATACCCAAATAAATATTTGAAATGCAAGTACCGGAAAATTATTAAAATTATCTATATCAATCCAATGACTTCAAAACAGGCCTTTTAATCGATGTTAAGATATTCTTGCCTTATTATAAAAACTTCCCTGTAAAGTTGTTTTTTATGCAGATAGATTTATACTGTTACAAACATGGAAAGTCGCTTCCCAGCAATGTGAGTCTTATGGCTGGGAAGAGAGTTTTACAAGGTTAAGTCTGGAGTGACCTCAGCGACTGTTCCAGGACCCGTGACCTTGGCGACGAACTTGGCGACAAATAGATGATTCCAGAAAATGCAACCCTTTTCTCGATATTTCTATTAGGAAAGGGAATACACGAGAAAACTCCATGTGACGTCACGGCCTGGCGGAGAGAGTATTTAAGGACGGCGCTTGGATCGGAGGAGTGAGTGTTGATCCATTGGGAATGACTTGGAGTTTCTTCTGCTGTGTGAGCTAAGAAGCTGGTGAGCTGAGCGCTATTGAAAGCGCTGTTATTGTCGTTATTAGTTATTTGCTGACTGTTTGTGTTGCTAAATATCAAATTACTGAACTTTTATTACCTGTGAATTCTTGTCTGTGTACGTTGCTAATCTGTGCAAGAACTATTGTTTCCTGTACCTGTGCTACGTGTCTTCCTGCATATTTGTAAATAAACCTTCATTCTTCATTATCCTGCGTGTTGGACTGTTTACACCATACACCCACAGAAAGACTTTTGTGACAATACCAATTGTTTTAATACAAATTTTACAGCATACGTGCGTGTTTCTTAAAAATATAATTGAGTTTGCAAAAATATATCAAAGAAATAAGGGTATTTAAACATACTTCCGAATGTTTCCTTAAATAAAAATGGTAATTTATTTTGTGTGTTTAAGTGGCTTTCATAAAACGAAGGATAATTTAGAAAAACTCTCAAATTCTCAGCATTTTTTCACATAATTTTCCTAAGAAGAATATATATGGTTCTTCATAACATCAGTGCAACATAACAGTAAAAATAAAAATGCTTTTTTAGAAAAAGCTTTTATTAGTGTTCGTAAATGCAGAAAATATTTTTTTCCAAAAAGCTCAACTCAAGTCAAAAATCGTAAAATCACGAGACGTAGCTATAAATACTCTTAGTAAATTTGAATTTTAATCACATTAATTGAGTATTTTCATTTTTATGAGAATATTTACGAATTTTCTCTCTTATGATATTCATTGCCACTTACTACTCTTATCGTTAATGGCTTACGACATTACAGCTTTTGCTTGATCTCCATATACTAAGTATAATTTTTAAAACTTTTTATTTTCATTATTTTCTACTCATTAGTACACTTATAAAAGTGTACTTTTAATAACCTTTTTATTTTCAATATTTTCTGTTTTTAAATCCTTAATATCCTTCGTAACTCATTAAGATAACTGTTATAGAATCTTGCGATTAAAAGCAATACAAGATTCTTTAACACAACTTCACTAACAGATGATGACATTCATATCAAATAAAATTTAAACTAAATTTCAGGGATTAACAGATAATTAATATCTGAACATTTTAAAATATTTCCGGGAATATCATAAAAAAACATCCCCGGACTGCCGCAGCATCCGGGTCAACAATGAAAGACCGGCCGCCGCAACAGAAAATCGGGCACTGAAGGCAACCGCATAATAACCCCATTACGAGCGGCCCATGCGACGATCTCCCGTCTTGCGGGCTTACGACCCGTTTTTGGAGGTGGGCCCTACAAGCCAACCACCATTAATGTACCCACGTCCAGGAGCGAGAACCTGCTTACTTATACGGAGACATCTCATCCAAATTCCCGGACAAGTTACCTACTGCCCTACCGCCTCGAGGAAAACACTGAACAGGGTTGCTTCGTAGACGAGTCGAAGACAGGAGGAAACCGGGTATAAAGTCAACCGCAACATTTAGCAATCTAAGTGCACTTCGTTAGGCAAGGAATTCGCTTTCGACCGAAGCACAAAACGAAATGAGACTTCCGCCGGTTCTATCGGTGCCAAATAAAATAAAGTCCTTTCCTTCTCCCCTAAAATGCAGTGGAATATCCTGTTTCCATAGCGACCGCCATCGGCATATCTGGTGTCTGGGGGTTTTCTCGTATCGGTAGGACAGTGTACATAGTTTCAAACCCATAGTTCATAACAGAGTGAGTCAAAAATGGGGTAAGTAGAAGCTGCAAGAGCGAAGTCACACAGTTATTCATGCGCGTGAAAAAGTAGTTTGCTCAGTTGAACTCAACAATAATTCATTATTATAAATGTTATGGAATCTTGTGATCATATTTGCAAATAAATAACATAAGTCGATTTTCATGTAGAATCAAAATTAAACTAATTTTCAGCGATTATCTTATTATAATCTAAAAATATTAAAGCATTGTACCATCAACGAGAACACAAAATGCTACAGAATAACAACAGGAAGTGAATGAAAAATTGATTACAAAATCCCATCTTTACAAACACCAACTTTACAAACAAAAAATAAGTCAAGTTAATTAAAAACGTGTGAAAGTATATGATTTGAAAAGTATTAATTAAAAATTAGCCTAGTTGCGATTTAGAACTCAGTTAGCATTTTGAATATCAGAAGAGATGTGGCTATATTCCATAAACTGAGATCCATCTACTTTACTCTACACTTCGACACACCCCTGACTCCTGAGATAAAAATCTTCGGTTTGCAGTTTGGATGAGTGTGCGTAGAAACTTTATTGCACAGAAAAAAATGAAGAAGAAAAATCTCCGGTTAGCAGTTTGGATGAGTGTGCGTAGAAACTTTATTGAACAACAAAAAAGAAGAAGAAGAAGAAAAGGTTACATACAAACATCGACGAAAAACATGTGAAAATTATAGAAACGATGAAAAATGTGTGTTTACATATGAAAAGAAAGACTCGCGAAGCAAAAACACAGGTCCCAAAAGTTCGCTGCATCTATATACTTGTAGGAGGACTGATTAGGGTCCTAGGTATCTCTAGAGGGTCTTAGTCCATAGTCTGAGGTCTTGGTGAAGGAGAGAAATCTGGGTCGGAGTCGGATGAACTGGTTGCGTCCGGTGGCTGTTTTATGAGGTTCTTATTTTCAGTGAGAAAGATATCAGTTTAGTTATATTTATTCTTGATAGTTTATTTGAAAGTAAGCTTTCCCTCTAAAAGAAGCCCTAATATTTCTATAAACATATACAGCCCGAAGAGCATATAGAGCACCCAGTTTTAGAGTTCTTCTCACAAGTGTTTCCGCCATGTAATGAAGTTTATTAAAATCTGTAGCTAAAAGCTAATAACTAAAACAATAAATTTTCATATAAGGTGGAGAATGAAAGTAAAGGAAAGTTTGAAGAAAGGTCAAATAATGAAGTTTTCTAGTCAAAAATCAACTGCTGCTGGTTAATGGTGGCTAGTATAGGTAAGAGGTTCCCAACCTGTGGTCGGCGTACCCCTGGAGGTACATGAAGGACCAGTTGGGGCACGCAAAATCAAAGCCGGTAATGGAGGACACATGAAAACATAAGGGATTGAAAAAGTAACAGACTTTTGCTTCCCCAAATTCGTGTGAAAAATAAAAGTGACAGTTGTGAAAATCTAGAGCCTACTCACAAAATATGAAAGATAAAGGAGACCTGGTAACTGATTGATATATTGTCTTCACCAGCCCCGATTATGTATTAATTTCAATATCTTCTCAAAAGCTGTAGCTTCTCTGGGCGCTACTGTTGTATGCTTCTTATTTTATTTTCTAGTTTAGACTTATTAATTAAGTTTATTAATTCAAGTCATTTGACTCTTCAGCTTAAAAAAGCCCTTAATGTTATTGATAAAAAACTTCTTTGAATTGACACTTGGTTGGAGGGTGGGGTATGACACTAGGGGGTATGCGAAAATAAAAGGACAAATCAAGGGGTACGCAAGGGACAAAGTTTTGAGGAACCATTGGTATAGATCAAGGAAAAAATGACATGTTGATATATTTCGGTTTTCGCAAACCCTGCTTAGAAAACAAAATAATTTCATATTATTATATTTTTAAAAAATCTAATCGCCTTTTTTTCTACTAGTTCTTTGATTTGCATAACATTGCATTTATTAACTTGACTTATTTCTTCCTTTGTAAAGAAGCAATTTCTTAATGGATCGTCCAGTCGCTTGCTGATGTATTGGAGTTCAGGTATTTACTACCGTTGTGTGGTTTCGACAACAATGCAATATTTGAATATTTTCAAACATAATTGTCTATTAGATTTGTAATTGATTTAAAGTTTCGATTTCAATCCCGAAAAAGTGACGCGTTAAGAGGTTGTTAATCCAAAGGAGCTGGAAGACGTTCTTTAAAAACGGGAAAACCTTCCCCAAAGATTGAAAATTTCACTTGCTACTGAGCTGATCATAATTATAGGAAAGACATTAAGAACATTATAAGTAGATATGAATTAAAAAGAAAGAAGAAGAAGAGTTAATTCGCAGAAATTAGGAATGTTATAAGAAGATTAGAAACTATTTGATCTGAAATTAATAATTTTACCTATACTGAATAGTATTTTCAGCATTATTAAAAACAGTTTTAAAAAACTGAATAGGCCATATGGGAGGAATGTTTATTTCTAAATTTCCGAATATTTATAACAGTGAATTATAAATCTATGCGTAAAAAGTAAAACACAATTTACATAAAACATTAAACATAAAATTTACAAAAAAGTAAAACATATGAAGAAAAATATAGACTGATAAGAAAATCTAGGAATATAGTCCAGTTCGAAAGATATCTGAAAAATGTGGATAATCACAAATCGAAACAAAACATCCAGAAAATTAATTGGAGGTTCTGGTAGGTTTGTGTAACGAAAGTCTGAAATTGAGTCCAGATGCTTGAACTTGAATTTTGGTTTTCTTTTTACTCCACGAAACGCAAGCAAACAGCTTTCTGATACGAGAAAACTTTTCCACCGAAGGTTTTTGAAGCAGTAGCCATTTCGATGAATAAAAATAAAGCGAGATTCATCCTTTTCCGTGGATATTTTTTCCTTCTCCTCTAGAGCTTGATAGCGAATTAGATGGCATTTCTGCTGGGAGTGGACGAACCTGAGATTCCAATACAGGGTGTCCGAGAATTGTTGGACACTTTTCAAAATTTACTAAAAAAACACTATTAATATTTCACTACGAATTTTTTTAAGGTATCCGAATAGGTTGAAGAAAGTGATTTTCGAAGAAAAATTCAAAAACATTTTTATGATCTAAAAATAAAGCCATAAATTTTAAGATTCTAAAACACTCTTTCTTTTTATTCTTATTCCATTAATATTTTATTCCTTAATATTTATTTGAAATAATATGTTATTATGTATTTTAAATGCGTTTTCTGAAAAATGAAAATTTCACTAAAATTTGTCCGCGAAACACATGATATCTCCAAAACAATTCACTAAGATTCATTGAAACTTGGTACACATGTCTAAAAAGTCTTTGAGGGTATAATAGACCGCATATTTTAAGATAGCTTTATTTAGTCATGTTTTACAGTCACTTTCAGTTGGAAATACAGGATAATTTTGTCGAAAAATCAATGACTCCAACTTTAAATGTTCATAAAATATTTATTTTTTAAAAATAAATTTTATCTTACATTCTAGATAGTTCGGGAAGTACGCATGCGAAATTAAAATGAAATATGTCCCATATTTTTCCATTTATGCTGTTTTTCTTAACATTGAAATTTTTATTAAAAATCTTGAAAAAAATATTTATTTTCAAAAACTACTGATAATATATGAATTTTTTCTTCTAATTGTGACTATTTAAGCTTATATTTGTTATTAAGCTCTGTAAGTTCTTTTGCATGCTTTTTTGAAAAATTTTCTTCGAACCTAGTCGGATACCTTGAATGAGAGCACATTTAAAAAAGTTTTTTTCAGATAGGTAACACACCGTTTTGGTGCTATAGGGGGTATATACTAAAAATCAAAAATTTGATGAGAGCTATTATCTGCGAAAATATTAAAAACTGGAAGAAAAATGAAAACGTGCATTTGTAGGGAATTTTACGCTCTTTAATTTGTTAATTCACAGATAATGGCTCTAAACAGATTTTGATTTTTAGTAATTTACGACTCCCGACGGTGACCGATTTTAGTAAACCGATTCCGAAACGGTGTGTTACCTATCTGAAAAAAAACTTTTTAAAATGAGCTCTCATTTTGAAAAAAATCGTAATTGAAACATTATTAGTTTTTTTAAATTAATTTTTGAAAAGCGTCCAACAATTCTCGGACACCTTGTATATTAACCTATCTTTACGATAAATCCCGTGCATTATTTATGAGCAGTGCTTACTCACTCACAGTTTGCTGGCTTTGATGAAGTTCTCCAGTGGGAAAGCCATAACCATTTATCGCCGGTTTCTTATTGAAAATTCATGCGTTATATTTTCATGCTCATTACTTTCTATGCCATCCACATTCAACGATCTCCAGGCTTTGTTCGTAGTTTTCTGTTTGAGGTTTATTGGCTCTGAATTGAAGATCGTTGAAGAAAACGTTATGAAGTAATGAAGCACAATTTTGTCCCTGCATATATTTGATAAGTTGTTACAATGGTATAGTTCGATACACATAATGGCGTGAAGTTCTACTTTCATATTTTTGAACTGTATTCCATCTACTAGGAATTATTAACGTCGCATGTTCCGGCAAATGACAGTGGTAAAATAGCTTTAAATACTTAATAAAAAATTATCTGAATCGACCACCTGTGAACTCTTTATACTCGATGCTCATTTAAAATACCCATAAGAAATTTAACAGTTTTAAATATTTCACATATTTTCGAACATATCCTTTTATACGTAGAATATAATTTACAGGGTAAAGCTTCATTCAAAAATTCATATCTGAGCTTAGTTAGAAAAATTATTTCTACAATACTTTGCTTATTATTTGGTCTGATCATCGCTGTTTCCCATTTCTATGTTTAGTGTAATGAGCTCAATCAGAAGTAGGAATATTGAAAAGAAAACATATATGAAATTTTTTATTCCTATCTTAGTGATCGATATCATTAAATTAAAGCATTAGAAGGTGAAATAGGCAAAAAGTAATTAAAAATCAACCTGGATCTGAATTCGTCTGTAAACGACTAACTAATTATATATGTTTCTGAAAAATTTCTATACTCTTTTATACGGAGAATATGATTTACAAAGTAAAACTTAAGTAAGTTATTTTAATGTCCCGTTTTTGTAGCAAGGGTCCCTCCTCATTTTGAACCGTGTTTAGTTGAGGAGGATCACATTTCAGCCGGCACCCCCATCACCAAGATTCATCTCCACACCAACGGGAACGAATTTTACACTCGACGTCAGAATTAACGTGCACAAGGAACACATAGCTTTTTTTGTATGTGTTTTGTGTTTTTAATGTTTAGTTTTTTGCTTTTTTGCTCTTTGAGTTTTTACGTTTTGCGTGTTTGCTCTTTGGGTTTTGCGTGTTTGCTCTTTATTCTTTTTTTGAATTCATTGTTTTAAACGACGATTTTAAAATTGTTCTGCTCATCCCTCGGGTTATTTGTAAATTCTTTTTTAATCTAGTTCATTTCTTTTGTTTTATGTTTCCCTCTCCGGCCTGTGGAAGGCCTTACACCCTCTTGGGTAGGCTGGGCCGGGGTGAGTTGTAAGTAAATAAATAAAGGGCGGATTTTCGGTAGAATCGGGCTTCGAACCTGGAACTCCTTGGTTGCGAAGCTTACCAGCAGGCCATCGTATTTTGTAAAGTTAATAAATTTAGACAATGCTTTGATGAAGTTTAACCACATGACGTCAAGGTTCTGTGATAAACGTAACTTAGCATGAAATCTTACCTGTAAATGTATATTGTCTAACAATATATGGAGACGTCATGTAATTTTTCTCCTGTAAAATAAATTGTGAATTATTACTTTACATTGATGTAGCACATTGAACATGTTTCACTTGAGCGTGAAATATCTCCATTCTTTCTGAGAAATTAAAAAAGCGGAAAGGTTCTCGCCTCCACCTTCTAGTACAGCTCCACAATATGGTATGTTTTGTGCTGTGATATTTTCCCCTTCCCGCGAGGACATTTTCCCACGAGAATAGAGTCGACCACTTTTCACTCAGACAGCAAACTGCAAGTCAGCCACACATAGTGGTAATTCAAAGTACATCAGCGAAAATAGCACCTGCAAACTGAGGACGGCGACAATGCACAGAATAAATAACTGTCGAACAGTGTATATGGTTCGGATATCAGGAGATTAGCGGTGTACTGTCATGGGACTCCCGCATAGTTCTTATGGTTAGGAAATCCAGGAACCATTCCACGGTCGAAATTTACCATTGGGGACTTAGGTGTTTAGTCGTTGGTCGCATGGCGGTTTCGGTTGCCCAGTGGAAAGAAAGGGAGGCGGAGCTCCACTCCTTCAGGTACGAACAAAACGGGGGTGTTGGACATTAAGAAGGAGGAGAGCGATGAACAACCGATTAGGAAGTTTCGAACGTAGTTTAGACTTCGGCAGAGCAGAAAAGAGCTGTGTGACCAGCTCTGATGAAAAGTCCCGAATTGATTCGGACTTTGGCAACGTTCGCTGAAAACCAGCAATTATTTTCGAAATCTCGATTCGTCGAATTTCGGAACCTTTTCGGTACTCCTTGTAGTCTCGGGCTTATGCTATCACCCTGATAGGAGAAATTAAAGGTCTGCTTTGAATCTTTGTCGGACCTGAATTTTGTCTTTACGAAGCCGTTCGGGATTCGGTGTTCTTGATCTCCATATCTTGTTGAACTCTGACACGTTATTGAACTTTGACGTGAAACGAACTTTGAACTCAAATGAAAGAACTGTGTATATAATTAATTATTCCAGATTTCGTATGCAAGAAAATGTTATTTAAATCATAGCTGTGAAATAAATAATTAAGTCATCCTAAGAATTTCATTTATTGGTTTACACCTGATAGCTCATAGGCCAAGACACCACAGTGCTTAGTTTCGCCGTAAAGTGAAGAGAATCGAATATGCATTTAAGACTTCCTCCCTTTGACCAATAGAGTATAAAGTTCATACCAGTCTACAATTTTTGAATCAAAACTACATTCGAAATTTCATTGATCTAGACATCCATGTTTTAGTTATCGCGTTTCCATTACATTCACTAACACATATTCAACCTGCCACCGGAATATGGCCTTAGCATTTGATACAGACATGCAGTTCTGGTAATAAAACTATAATCAATATTTAATTTAAATATATGGCAGTGTTTTGGAGTCATTGTATTGAAATGTACGGACGGACAAATAGACAGACTTCCCTCTGACGGAATTTGCCCACAATCTGATACAGATCTGCAGTTCGGGTGTAAATTCAGCCTGGAACATTTTCTAAAGCTGCATAACTATTTTGTAGAATGCTTGAATTTCATGCAATGCTGATGACATATATAATGCATTGAAATATCTGCTAGTAACTGGATATAAAACTTTATAACCCCGAAGCATTGATATAGTTCGTAGTTTTTTAATTGCTTTGAAAAACGGTAGACCACAAAATAATGCATATGTGAAATTTTTAAGTTAATAATCATTTTAAAAGAAGTATTCCTTAAGAGTTGAAGAAAATAGAAAAAAGTTAAAAGAGACAAAATAAATTATCTAAAGAGAAGAAATACGAAAAATAATTAAATTTAAGAGGAAAAAGCATTTTTTTTCTATAAATCATCGCTGATAAGATTCTAATTTTGAATAAAATTCTTTTG
>BGPR01033593.1:0-16899 GCA_013235015.1 Araneus ventricosus | reverse complement strand
CGATTAACACATACGATACATCACGATTAACACATACGATACATCACTGGATAGAAGAAAGTCAAAGTTTTTTTCATGCATTCAACATGAGCTCCATTTATTATGAGACAAACGTCGAATTGGTAATTCATTTCTTGCCACACACGAAGTAATTGGTCCCTGGTTATTGAACTCACTGCCGTAACAATACGATTTCGCAAACCTTGAAGAGTAGCAGGCATAGGTGGTACATACATGCTGTCTTTTATGTACCCCATAGATAAAAAACGCTACGGGTAAGAATGGTGTCATTGAGATACTTCTGTACCTAATAGTGGAAGTGCTGTAGAGCACCGTCTTGCATGAAGATAACAGCCAATGTTGGAGCATGTTCGCTTTTACCGGGATTATCCGAATGCATGAAATAAAACTTGAACCAATGATGTATAGTATGTGTCTCTATCTATTATCGTTCATTATATATAAATATTTTAAATCTGCTTCTTCTTTTTGAATCACCCTGTATGCACATTATGGAGCGTTTTGTTTTAAGTTCCGTAGTGCATTGAAGAAATTTAAGTAAACATTTTTAATTTTTTTCTGCAAACTTATTTATTCCAAATTTTGATACTAATCTACAATTTTCGTGTCAGGCCTACATAAGAAATTTCATTTATCTAACTAGATGAGTTCTTAGTTCGCGGGTTCGTACGCATATGAATCGATGATCGACAGGCAGCTACCTTTTTGACGTATTTGGTTCGAAAATTTGGTAAATAAACGAAACCATGTTCCAAATTACAATTAGCTCACCTTCTAATCGTATTTGTTAATTCTAGATCGTTTTGATTTTAAGTTATCATATTGATTTGTATGCGGACGCACAGCTAGACCACTTCTTGACAAAAATCCATTATTTTTGTGTATATACCACCGACCCACCGTCACACTTCTAGATCGATATGGTTTGATATCATATTCAAAGACAGACCGACGGACTTACAGAGGTAATTCTAGAACTTTTTTTTTTGGCTCAGGGAAGTCTAAAACATGGAGATGTAAAAAAAACCCTCGAGGTCGAATTTTTTTTATTATTGATTGCAATACTTTCTCTTTGAATATGAGAATGTATATAGATTGATAAATATATACAAAGTAATCCATATACAGGGTTCCCACTTATATCCGTTACACCCCTCTTAACTTCTAAACTGTGACAGCTTAGGCCGTAAAGTTGGTGTCTAGATATAGTAATAAGGATATGCGCTACTCGATGAGACAACTGACAATGCCATCTATCGGCAAATATTGGAATTAGCGGTCCTATCTCGCAAACGGTGCAAGATACAGGAAAACAGTCAATTACAAAATTGTAGAGCGTCTTCGATTTATTACGAAAAGACACCTTGAGTGCAATAATGCTAAGAACAAAACGTGTAAAATGCGCATTTGTTTGCTCGCATTTTCGGAAATTTTGACGTCATGTGACACGAATAAAAGGAGAAAATGTTATTTTTCGGGCAAAAAAATGACCCCATTATACTTTTTCTTGCGGAAATAACTCAAATAACAGGTGTGTGGACCTTTCCGCCAACATTGCAGGACGTATTACTGTTGCTTATGTTTGCGAACCAACTATATGCTAAAACGTATTCAAAGTGAAATTTAAACAAGGAATCAAATCTGCATTGTAGATGAGGGAGAGCACTTTGAACACCGAGAATATAGGTATATTGTGATAACTAAATGTTTTTTCTCGTTTTAACCCGTTTAGAGACGTCACAGTTTCGGAAATCGAGAACAAACAAATGTGCACTTTAAACGTTCATTTCTTCGTATTAATGTGTAACAGGTGTCTTTTCGTACTAACTCGAAGACGCTCTACAATTTTGTAATTGAACTTTTTTCCGTATCTTGTACTGTGTTCGAGATAGGACCGCTAATTCCAAAATTTGCCAATAGATGGCGTTATAAGTTGTCTCATCGAGTAGCACATAGCCTTTTCACTATACCTAGACACCAACTTTATGGCCTAAGCTGTCACCGTTTAGAAGTTAAGAGAAGTGTAACGGGTGTAAGTGGGAGCCCTGTATATAAAACTCAATGTATGTATGTTTGTTCCGCCATCACTTCCGAACGGCTAAAGGTTTTTCTATGAAATTTAGTACACGTGTTCTTCATTAACCCACTTGAAGTATAGGAAGGGGTTAATAAGACCTAACACAGTTTCTAAGGGTAGGGCGGGGTCAGGTCTCCAAAATGCATGTGACAAATAGACTGATTGACTCGCTTGGCGAATAGCGGTTTTGATGAAGTTCAGTACCAGATTTGGCGCCAAGAAAATATCGATAAAGGTAGATTTATCGTTACAAACAGTATTATTATACACAGGTATCACTGTATTATTATTTTTTATTTGAAACTTATTTTACGCAGAATGGCAACAAAATGATAGATGTTAAAATATTGTTAAATGAAGAAAAAAATGTTGAATGAAATAAAAATTTTATGAAGATGAATATATGGTCGACTGTTTTACAAATTTATAATTTGAATTGGTAAAATTTAAATACGATTGTTACAGATACTGATAAAAGGAAGATAACTGAATTAGGTATGAATTTTCTGATTTACTATACTCTCTAAAGTGATATTAATCTTTATTTTAAGAGAATTACTTTACTTGTTTCTGGGTAGTAGTATATTTTTACGATACTTTTCTTAATGAAAAATATCGTAATTTTTCAGATTTCCAAGTTATATGACATTTAATATTTTAAAATATTTTTTGTGAGTGTAATAAGATGAAAATAAGTTCAGTGTTCTTACGGAAACTAAATTCCATATTGTGCTGACTTCGGGATGATTTTATGTAATCGTTCTTTTTAAGCATACCTATTTGTGGTCATGTATTTCCAGATAATCGCATCACAACATATTTTCGATTTTCAAGCAGAAAAACAAATACTTTGAGATACAAGTATGTTTATATTGTTTTATAATGCAAACCTGATATTCTTGCTATATGCATTATATTTTCACACGTTGGCTGCTGATCACGCACTTTGACTCACGCTTCTGTTTCACATTTACTCTGTAATTAGATTACCCTTCTTTACTATAGTTAACCCATTAATTGCGGGTGTGGTTTATAAATAACATATATAACAAAGTATTGCAGTTTTTTTAATTTTCCTTTTCCAGTCCATCACAAGGTTTTGAAAAGAGAAAATGACCGGGCAATGCCGGGTAATCTGCTAGTATAAAATAAAATCCAACGCTGTCGCTTTTGTTTAAAATAATGCACGTTGCTTGAATCTAATAAACAAGATTTTGAATAAGTTCTTTTCTACATTTGAGAGAAAAATGATTCCTTAACTCACCATTTATCAGAGCTTTCATACTATTTTATAATATCAGGATTATTTATTTTTCTTGAGAACGAAACTAACTTGTGGGAATACTAACAATCCTTCTAGCAATTTAACAGTAGAAGTTTCGTGATTATCTAATGATTATTAATAGTTAAATAATAAATTTTATATTGTGAGAAGAAGCAAGACTACTGTAAAGTTACAAAACAAATTCATTTTTTCATCTTTATTTTTAATTCTCTGAGGTATCTAATTCATGATATTTGTTAAACAATTTTTACGTTTTAATTTATTTCTTCAATGTATTAAATTTTGCATTTTACATATGCCCTAGTTACTTGTATACTTCATTTTTTTAGTTACGCGTTCAAAACCAGTAGAATGATAGTGTGATATATAAAAATGTACACTGTAAAAAATATCCGTTTTTTTCCCGGACTTTTTCCGTGTATTTGGCGGTTTAAAGCTGTTTTGTTGACAAAACGGTTTTTCACCGTTTTCCGCTCCAGCCATAAGCGGTTTAAAACCGTCAGTTCAAATTCTACTTTTCGTCATACGGTATTGCTTTCCGTATGATAACTTTCCCTTTTCTTAAATGTAATTTTATTGCATTCATTTCATGTTTTTAATAGGTTCCATCGCCGCTATTGTTTACACATGTTGCAGTAACCTGTTGTCATTCCTGAAAGCTAACCTTAAAACACGTGTTCTGGCAATAGTTGATTTTTACACCACTAGGTGGCGCCACTAGAGCTATAGTGACTTTAAAACTCAAATAGATTATTTTTACTTCATGTTATGAAGTCTTCGGTGGTCTAGTGGTTCGAGCGACTGCCTTTTATTTCGATGAACGCGGTTTCGATCCCCGGCTCGGAGGAGTTAGAAGTTTTGTCACCATCTTGCATCGAAATCGTCCAAGTAAGTTCAATTAAGAATTATATTAATTAAACTAATTGAAATTAATAATTAAGCCTTGATTAATTAATATTCCTAACTGATAATACACATCGGCACATTTCAACTCGAACAGAAGGAGAAAAACAACTCAACTCAGTCGATGACGTCACTTACTTCGATGACTTAATTTTTACGGAGAAAACTTAATTTTATACGGTAAAAAACCGTTGTGACTACGGATTTACTTCGTAACTTTTACGGTTTTGCACAACCAACCCAGCTGCCAGTTTAAAACCGTAAATTTTACGGGATTTTTTTTACAGTGTATCACATTTTTGTATCGTAAAATGAAACAATGGGATTTGATGGCATTTTTTTAACCCTCCGTTAATCACAATTATTTTCAATTGGTTGCAATCTGTCTCGCGAATTTAAATCTATTCCATGATATATTCATCTGGGTTTGATAATTTTTTCTTGATAACTATAATAATTAGTCCTAATGAGAATATAAGTGAGTAATCTTCAAGAAAAAGTTAAAATTATAATGCGTTAAAAGCAGCTAATAAACACAAACTGAATGAGTATCTATCAAATATTGCAACTAATGGAGAGTTAAGTTAAAAGCTGATAAAATAATGCATTTATTTCAAGTGATAAAAGAACTGACGAATATTATGGATAAAAACTATATTGACATATAAACATAGAACATTCTTTTTTTAACAAATTTCTCATTTCAAAGCATTTGAAATACTGCAAAATGTGAGCTATGAAATTTTTTTCTGCAGAACATCTAAGATTCCATGAAAAATTCTTTCCATAGATAAGTACCGAATCCACCTTCTAAAAATAAATGCGTAACTTCAAATATTGGATTGGATATTATTGAATTACGATGTTGAACAGAGATTTCTTTGATAATCGGATTAGCATAACCAAGTCTATACATAAAAAAACTATTAGGGAACTTTGACCTTTTTTTTCATGTTTGCTGGAAGTTTGGTAAAGAAAACTTGGCAAATCAGAATGTTTTATTTCAACAGGATTATTTGAATAATAAAATGTACTGACACAAAACATTCTAAGAAAGTTTGATTCACATGTAAATGTGTGAACTTCATGAGGTTCACGATGGGTAAAAATTCAGAGTTTCTTATAAATTCTTTCCTTAAACGTTAGAAAGTAAATGAGATCAACATCAATATCCTGTTGGATGCGAGAGAAAATCATTTGCATAAAGGCATGAAAAAAGTCACGTTTTCTTTTGAAAACGGAGCGGAAAAGTTGATTTGATAGAGGATGAGGAGCAAAATTTATGCAAACTAAGTTACTTTAGATGTGCCAAAATTTTATTAGATAAAGAATTTCTTTTCATTTCCACGTTTTGATACTAAGTTACGAAAGAAATTGATGAAATTGGTGTGAATAGAGCATTTATGCTGGCCTTCTAAATAAGCGTTGGATATTTTTTGTTTTTATCCAAATGCCCACATTGGATTTTCGTTCTTTGAAATTTCAGTTTCAACGTTTAAAAATTTAAAATGTTTAAAATATTTGTCTTACTATCACTTCATTATATATGTAGAGGGTGTAGACTCTAAACATGATGCCAGCTCATGTGTCGAACTCTTCATATACCCCGGATAAGAATTGTGGAGTCCATTCCAAAGTAGCCCTCGTGTTGCTTCGCTATTATAAGTAAACTAAAACTAAAGAAGTAAACTTTTAAGGAATTTTAATTGGAAAATGTTTGGCTTTAGTTATATTTACTTTCCTTTTTAAAGCAACTCGAGGGCTGTTTGGGGGACGGACCTCGTAATTTTGAACCTCGGTCAGATGACGAGGACGACACCTGAGCTGGCACCCCCTCGCCAAACTTCTGTAAGGTATATTTGGATTAAAGTTTCTCTTTCGTCTCAATTGAATCCACATTGCAGACTAAAAATTCTTTTTTCATCAAGCGAATTCATTTCATCTTTGTTAAATAAGAAAATATTCTTTTAGTAATAAATATGCCAAAACGTGAGATTCAATATACCTCCAGCGCGGCAAATAAAACGAAATTGTAGTTTAAGAAAAGTGATTTTGGAATACATTAATATTCTACTAAGATTTTAAAATATATAATATTATAATTTAAGTAAAATTAAGTGAGATTATTACATATATTTATTTTCTCTGCAGAATAAATGATCACTCAAAGAATTAATTATTTATCTTCGTTATTTAATTACCTTCTTATTATGACGTTGCATTTAAAAATTTATTTACGACGCGTAAGTTCATTTATTTTTTACAAATGAAATGTTTGTATTTTATCCACTCAAGATCTTAAAACAAAGTTACATTTAAATAAATTTCTCAATAAAAGTTTTAATTTAAAATACTTTCACTGCTGTATATAAAGTATCTGCTACTGTCTTTGTCAGGCAGATTCTACAGAGGAGGAAAATACACAAGGGAGAAAAAAGCTTCCAAATTGTTTCTCTAGGAAGCCTACTTACCGTTCGATTCCACGTCAACGAAATGCATTTCCTTCTTCTTGAGAAATGCATTAAATATTTGCGTGACGCACCGATCTGCAGCTGGTATTGTCAAAAGCATTTTCAGAGCACGATGAATTGGGAAGATATTGAAGAATGCTCTTTTGCCATCCAGACGAAAATGGAAGAAATTCCGGGACGTACTTTCGATTCTACGTGCTTCACAATGGATTGGTCGGTTATGCTTGCTACGCAAAATGATACCATGATTACATTGTCATACGCGTATGTATTTTTTCTTGGGATTTTTTTCGAGGTGATTTGTATACTTAAGACAACAACGGAAATAAAATAAATAATAAAATTTATTTCAGAATTATACCAAGAATTCTATAAAAATTTATATTCTCATAGGGTTTTGTTTGTATCATTTCAGAACCAGTCTGCCGTGTTCATTAATTCTAAGTTTAACAGTTTTGAATAATAACAATAACTTAAATAAAACTAAAATATTTGTAAACTATATAAACTGTCAGAATTCAAAAATCTGTAATTAACATCAGAATTCCTTTCAAAGATAATTATTTATAAAGGTGAAGCAAATATTCAACGGAATCGGTTAGAAGAACAGCTCTGGTCTGAACTTCTCAATTCGAGATAATCAAATTTGAAGTCTGGATTGATAATATTCTCCTATAAACGTTCAAATTTTAAATATGTCTGGAATCAATGAAGGAAAGCTGGTATAGTACTCTTATACTTAAGGTTTACGTCTGTATTTATCTAATGGAATTATGAGAAAAAAAAGGCAGAGTTTGGACTAGTATTGTTTTTCTTCTCACCGACTCAATGTATCACTGGAAATCAGTGCACGAATATTCATAACATCGTATTAATTTATCATTACAAGGATTTATTTGATTTTTAACTGAAACATAGAAGCAAATTATTGTTTAGAATAATTATAAATAATTCAGAACTAAAGAAGTATATTAATGACATAAAATTTTAAAAAGTTTATAAAAAAATTATTTTTAGTTTCTCATTAGCATTTTAACTCATAAGCAGTTTTGTTTTCTCAACCATGAGGATAATAAAAAGAAAATTATTTTTTATGATTAATTCTAGTAGTGATATAAACAGTAGAACTCGCGCTAAAAACTAAGGTCCTCACTAAGGTCTTAAATGTTTGGCCATTTTATAAATGCACATTTTTTATTTACTGGTCTCTGCTTTTATCAGTATTCGCAAAATTACAATTAAATGACTCCAATATTTTAATGCCAAGCTCGCCATTTATTCGCAACATTCAAACCATTTCAACTGAACAACATTGGAAAACCTGAAATGTAATCAAAAAATAAAAATCCTTACACATACTTCATTTTAAATTACTTCATGGGAAATGAATGCATGCGAAATTAGAAAAAAAAAATCGAACAACGCGTTCCGTCGTGACTGCAAAGCAAACAAATTTACAGACAGACAAAATGTCGAACGGACGTGTTGAAACAAACCCCGCCTCGGTTGGTCAATGAATTGTTAGTGCTTGGAATTCAATAAATGGAAGATTTTTATACTATACAAATAAAACCTTCATCGCGAAAAATTGCAATTTTATATTCAAGTTTGAAAAAAATACATAAAAGCTGTTTTAAAATTCTATGCAAGACATGTTTTATATCATCCATTCTCTTTCATTATAGAAATATTATTAACAAATGTAATAAGCCCATTAAAATCCTAAATCGGATTACCTGCGTGGAGTTTGAAAATTGACAGACATTGTAAAGCATTAATAAAACAAGGTTTCTCGATGTAAAAAGAGGAATTTTAATCAATATTTTTCTATTACGATACAATAATAACTCGAAACTTTAAACGGGCAACTTTTACCGAAAATTCCTTTCATAATGTAATCATAGAAAATGTACACTTCCTACAAATACATGCAATGCAGAGAAAAAATATTCTGTGGTTTGGCACAAAATAAATTACTTTTAGTCGAGCCAAAATATGGTTCGATTTGGAATAACAAACTTTATTTGAAAGTCAAATTTTTTTTCCCCGAGCCGACAAAATCATTTTATTTGTCCTTTTTGCGTTGACATTTTCCCGGATTATTGTGGCAGAAGCAAAGAGTCGGTTCGCCTTCAACAAGGGAAAACATAAAATCGATGAGAATCGTTGACAAAGCCCGCAAAATGTAAAAAAGAACTTTTTTCGATTTATCGTTGAAAGAAAAGGATTGAATATATTTACAAGAGAACATCGGTGATTGTCAATTTTTTTGTAGTAGCATGATTTTAAATATCTTTTGGATTTCAGTAACAGTTATTGAGAAGGAACATCATTTCGTTTTTATGTTGTAACGTTTAGATATTAAAATAAACTAGATTCTTACGAATGGATGGATATATATAAATGGCAGGATTTTGATAATCATTTCTTAACGTATGTGGAGGCAATTTTCATTTCGATTTCCGTTGCAAAATTCCATTTGCTCTAAAATTCGCTTCGATATTATATTCGGAGCTTCACAGATTTGACTTGTTTATTTATTTATTGAGAAATGTTAAGGAATGAAAAATAAGAGTTGTTTTCTTGATAACTTTAACAAAAGCACGCAATATGCATAAAGACTTAAAAAATTTTGATTTAAAAATAAAATTAATGTAAGATTGCATTTAAGAATCTTTAAAAAAGAGAATAGAGTATTCTGATTATTTTTTTTTTATTTTACTATATCATACAATTAATAATTTAAGCATTATTTTTAAAAAATAAGCATCTATAATTTCAAAAAATGGTGGTAGTGAGCAGTTAGTATCATTCAGAAGTAAGAAAAGTGTTTTTTGTTGTTGAACTCACAGAAAAATTATGCAAAGAATCGATGCACAATATTTGAGAATGTTTCCTACAGATAGAAGTTATATATTTAATGAAATTGTTTAACAAATTAATCGACTTTCTTTATTCATTATTAAATTTTCTCTTTAAATAGGCCCCTTCATTTTTTTCCTTTGAAATCAATTACTTGTTTTAAAATTATCTCGGATTTATTTTTTTCAATGACTGAATATTTTTTATATTATCACAATGATCGCAATAAACAATAATTTCCAGTTATGAAAAGAAGAATGTGTTATGGAATTCAAATATTTAATATTTACTATAAATTTTCCAAAAGACAAATCATGATTTATGAAACAAAACGAAATTCCACGAGAGATCATTCCTGAGGCTATAAAAATACCGAATCTAAAATGGTGGAATTCCTGCAATGGTTTAAAGATATATTTAGAAAAATGGCATTTGAGGGACTATATATTTGTTTACTATTTGCAATATTCGATCCTTTCTTAGTTATCCACATAAACTTTCAATCATTTGAACTGAGTCACTCAGATAAAGTTAGAAAACGTCTGAATTGCAAACGTAAAGTTAAAAATGTGGCTTTTGAAATTTCAGAAGCAAATAATCATATTAGTTGGCATGCTTTTGGATAATCAGCAAGAGAGTTCTCCATTCGACTTTCTCATATATTTAACCCTTTCGCTACCAGGGGATCCTGGGTTAAACTTCCACCACAGCACAAGAGGTTTATGACATCTGTCACTTATATGTGACATCGAGTTCTAGTAAGAAACGGCTGTGTCACATATCTGTGACGGTTGCTAGCGAACGAATTTTGACGGCCATATGAGGACAGTTATGTTTTCAACTCCGTGGATAAACCGATCGCATTCCATAACTTCTTTCTTGCTTTGACTAACAAGTCAAAGTGTATTCCCAATCTCTTAAACGATTTTCAACTGGTCAAAACGTCTTGATTTTGATTTTTTTCCAGATAATGCAAGAAATTCTAGAGTAATCTTTATTTTTATTTGTATTTTACTCTATTTTAAAAAAAGCTTTTAATATGTACCAATGGACGAGTTTTCTATTTTGCTTATTTGGGGTAATGTAGAACTTCCGTTACGACAGTCGACTTCCGGTGTAATGATTCGTCAATCGGAATTTTTAAAATTTCTACTCTCTGTTTGAAGATTTTAATTATATTGTTTAAAACAGAGTTTTTAAAGTTATGTGTGGCTTAAGGATGCTATGAAAATATTAAATAATAGAAATATAAATTAAAAGGTGAAACTTATAAATAAGAAACAGAAGATTTAAACAAAAAACGATAATAATACACCTTTTTGCGTGCTCAACGCAACAGCATCAAGTGATTGCATCTACAAAAAAATTACAACAATTAATATTTAGAACACATAAAATAGAATTTAGAATGTAGAAGAGATTATTTAAAACGGATTATTTTTTAATGGATAAGAACTCGAATGACTAACTTTTTTAAAGACCACTCGCCATAGGATACTTTGATTTATAATCTTACCCATGACAGAAAATTTTGTCCATTTTAGAACTCCTATGGCGTGTGGCCTTTGAAAAAGTTAGTCATTCGAGTTCTTATCCATTAAAAAATAATCCGTTTTAAATAATCTCTTCTACATTCTAAATTCTATTTTATGTGTTCTAAATATTAATTGTTGTAATTTTTATTTTCTCGTACACGAAGTATACAAAGAGAAAGTATTGTAATCGTCAAAAAATTCGAACTCGAGATTTTGACGAATCTCCACGTTTTAGACCTCTCTGAGTCCGAAAGACACAATTTTGAAATTATGTCTGTCCATGTGTCTGTCTGTGCGTCTGTCTGTGAGCACGATAACTCGAAAACTATTAGAGCTACGGGGATGAAATTTGGTATGTGGTCTTTAAGCATAATTTGTAGGTTTCCGTCAAATTTTGGACAAAATCCGTCAAAGGGAAGTCTGTTTATCTGTATGTCCGCTGTCATGTGAACACTATAACTCAAAAACTTGAATAGCTAGATGTATAAAATTTGGTACACAGTTTTATCGTCATGAATGTAGGTCCGTATAAAATTTTGGACCAAATCCGTCAAAAAGAGGCGTTCAAAGTGCATATTCAATTTCTTTTAATCCGATTCTCATGCGCATGCGTACTGGTAGCAAGCTGTTACTGTTGTAAATTTTATTTACAACAATAAATAATGTTTTCAAACATAAATTGTAACAATTTTTTTATTGTTGTAAATAAAATTCAAACCGATCTCATTATTTCAGCAAATCTTTTATTTACGCGCTTTTGCAGTTGTTACGGTTGTGGTAGTATAAATTGCTTTCTTGGGAATTCAATTCCAAAGCGGAATTTTCGCTTTAGTATTCATTACATTGCTTATTTTATCGCACCTGTTTCAAAATAATATATTTTTGAAACGTGGCAACAGATATTTGATTTCAGGTTTGTGTGTTTGTTTCACTTTCTCTTATATGAAGTATACAAAGGGAAAATATTGTAATCGTCAAAAAAATTCGAACTCGAGATTTGACGAATCTCCACTTAGAAAGTGTACGAGAAAGTTTAGGGGAGACTACCCCCGCTGGTTTGTTGATGCAATCACTTGATGCTGTTACGTTGAGCACGCAAAAAGGTGTATTGTTATCGTTTTTTGTTTAAATCTTCTGTTTCTTATTTATAAGTTTCACCTTTTAATTTATATTTCTATTATTTGTTTTTGTATTATATTAGAAAAAGCTGCATATGCGCCATTCTATATAATACTAAGAGTTTTTAATTAAGTTTTATTTAATTTTTGACTAATTAATTTATAGTTAATATCTTTGTTAAATTTTGTTAATTATAACTGTTAATGAAAATATTAAGTTTGATGTTCTATTGCTGTAGCTTTCAATGTTCACTTAAAATAAGAGCCACATTTTATGGAAAGGCTGCCCTAACTGTTCGATAGCGCTCTTTAGGGCGACTTCTAACCCTTATTTGGCGGTTAAATTTTATGAAAACGATTTAGATAATCACTGGCAGTTAAATCCATTTCATTATCATCTGCGCAAATTCCACCCAGTTCACTCCCAGCAAGACGTAGTTTATTCATCATCTCGTCTCTCTTCCCATTATCCTCTCACTCATTGCAGGCGGTGGCCATTAATTCGCCTTTTTTGGAGTCAGAGTTAGATCAGGTCAAAGTTAATGCAGTCAGGTTAAATGTTAATGTTAATGAAGTCAGGTTAAATGTTAATGTTAATGAAGTCAGGTTAAAAATAATGCTGAAGTCAGAGTATGTTTTAATACCATGTTTTAATTTATAAACTTTGGAAGAAAAATTGTTCATTTTGAATTTGTATTAATTATTATACGTTTTATTGTTTAAAATTTTAAAATAATTCTCATTGGTTAGTGGTGGTTGGGAGGATATGTCAAAAATTAATCAAGGGGTACGCGAGGGAATAAAAGTTCAAAATCCTTCAGGTAGACCATTCATTTAGTCAGGACACGGTATAATTTTTTTTTACAAAATAACAATTTTTTCGTATTTTTTAAAATAGTCAATTTTGACGCGTTTACGCGGGCGGAATGTTTGAACAGCTATTTTCTCCTTATTTATTTAGGAGATAATGTTGGGCATGTGTCACGTTACCTCACTTCTTTCCGCCAGGGAATGACGCATTATTCGAGATAGCCCGTGCAACGCCCGGCCACGCAGCTAGATATCGCTCTTTTGAGCGACTTCTAACCCTTATTTGGCGGTTAAATTTTATGAAAACGATTTAGATAATCACTGGCATTTAAATCCATTTCATTATCATCTGCACAAATTCCACCCAGTTCACTCCCAGAAAGACGTAGTTTCTTCATCATCTCGCCTCTCCTCCCCTTCTCTTCTCACCCATTGCAGGCGGTAGCCATTAATTCCCATCTGGACAGCATCCCTTTTGGCACAAGTCTCCTCAATAGAAAAGATCTGGCCATGTTCCCTGAAGTATATTTCGCACTAATTTCCAGCTAGTCCAACTCCAAGTGTCCTCATCGTCTACCCGGAATAACAAACATTGTCACCCGAAATCAGTGACGACTTAAGACTCTTCTTCAATTGCACACACCATCCTTTGAACTTTCTCTTCTGCCACCGTTGCCGTCCGCTGAATTTTTTGTACAAGCCCTCATCTTTCAGCTTCTCTTCGACAGGAGCCAAAATTCTGCTCTGTGTAATGCCGATATCTTTCTGAATACTAATGATATTGAACTGAATTTTTTATATGTTTCCCTATATATCTGGCTTTAAAGTTGCGGAAGAAAAATTACGCTATATTTGTCGCATACGCAGTAAAACATTATTAACTAAAAATTCTCATATTTCCTCTAATATCAAAAACAACTTTTCCACATTTTTACAAAATGCTCCTTTAACATATTGCCATTTCTTCTGTAAGTTCCGTATAATATAACAGCAAACTCTGCATGTTATAAGCAAAAAACAGGCGGGAAAATTTGGGATCTCTTAAGAAAACATTTATATCTTCCCAAATATTTGTGCTGAGTTTACGAACATTCCTGTAAATATTTTACGCATTCAACATAACCATTTCTGAAGTTTCATCTCGTTATCAGTATTATGTGAAGTGGGGTGGGCCCAAAACTTTTTTGTCTTCATCAGTTTGTAGACGGTCCCCTAATTGCCATCAGGACCGAATCTTCAATGTAAAATGTGAGCTGCAGTCTATTATTCACATGGTCGTAGTTTAAAGGCAGTTAGTTAAACCTTTCTGGAGAAATTCTAAAAAAGTGATAATCTGAAAGTGTCCGGATACTTTTGGGCATATTTTGTATGCTTACACATAATATATATATAAATATATATGTTTGTGTTTTCTTACTTTTATATTTAATTACTGGGTCTCAAAATATTTTTTACACAATAGGTTCCGTTCCGTTAGGCTTATTCCGTTTTTTGAGTTATCGTATTCACTTCTACCGACAAATCTAAAGGTGGATTTTTTTTTTACTATTTCAATACCATCTCTTTGCATACTTCGTATACGAGACAGTTTAAAGCGATTTTTGAAGATTTAAAATTTTTATAAGCGATTTTTCAAATCATTTTAGAGCTAACATAAGGGTAATTCTAAATTGCTTTCTTCAATTGGAATAAACACATGGAATAAAATGTGCTTTTCAAATTATTAGGAACTTAAAACGAAATAGCAAAATTTTAGTATAGCTAATAGTTACGATATTTAAAATATGAGTACAAATATTTCAGTTCGTGAATATAAATAATTAATGAACTGGAATCTTTCATTTGATATAAGTTGATTGCTAAATGGCAATGAATGAGGTTGTAATATATCTCCGTTTTCTACAAGAACTTTTCCTGCCTTTTGAATTTAGTTTGAATTTAAATTATGCAAGAGGTTTATGAAAAGATGGAACAAACTTTAAGAGGTGATAGCTTACATCAAATCAAAAAAAATCCTCAAAAGGTCTTTGAGTTTGAAATCACCCACGCCCAAAACTGTAAATGAGCCATTCCCTTTGTGAGTTACTGAGAGAAAAACACCATGAATGGAAATGCCATCTATTAAAGAAGAGGCCTTATGCAAATGTACATCGTGGTAGATAACAGCTTTTATATGCTATTATATTGTTTCATCCTCCTATATACATTACAACTGCGATTAAATGTTCGCTATTGTGAAAGCTTGCCAAAGCCTTCGATGATTGAGGATGTCCACTCAAGTTCTGAACCGCCAACACCCCTCCCATAAGTAACAGCAACAGCTATAGTCATAAAAGTGGTGTCAAGATATAGTTAAGTAGAGTGCCGTCTGTCGGTAAAATTTCGAGTTAGCGCATTTATTTCGAATTTAGTTGGAAATACGGAAAGAATTAAATACAAAGTTGCAGAGCGTCATCCTTTTAGTACGAAAAAGACCCTGCACACAAATTAATGTTAGAAAGGGAAAGCATAAAACGCTCATTTGTTTGGTCTCGATTACCAAAGATATGAAGTCAAGAATAGACTTTATGCCTTTCAAAAATCCACGTTTTATATATTCTGAACGAATTAAGGGCTCATCCATACCAGCCAAAACCTCTGCATATATTATTGGTAGAGAGGTTACGCGTGGTGCAAATTTATCAAAAATTACGTACCGTCAACGATACTTGCAGACATCAGATAGATAGATGAGACCAGTTTTCGTGTTATGACTTGTATGTACAACTGACATTACACCCATTATTGGGCGATAGAAAATTATAGATTTACTATCCACATTCCAGACTTTCTTTCTGGCAGCAAAAAGGATAAATGAGCCTAATGAAAAGTAAGTGTCCCATTCTTATACGTTTCGGGATGAAACAATTTTGAAAATTGTGACCAAAAAATTGCGTGTTTTGAGTATTCTATTTTTAACACTAACTTGCACACGTTTTCTTTTCATGCTAAATCGATGATGTTCCGAAACTTTGTAACTGACTTTTTCCCATGTATTGTGCCTCTCTCGTGATACAAAAGATAAATCTTAAATCTACCGATAAGTGGTGCTGTAGGCGTTCTCGCCGCATTGTTCATAGAAACTTAATTATACCTAAACACCACTTCTACGACTATAGTTATTGCCGTTCTCAAGTTGGAGGGGGATGGGGTCAGGACTCTTGAGGGCATCCTGTACGTTCACCATGACGCACTTTTCAATGGTTCTTCTCTCCCAGATTACATTTTCAGTGTGCATGTGTAGAGTGTATGGTCAATTCTATATGTTCTCATTTTTATATTCATTTTTCTATTAATGTCAGTCATTCTGAGCCCATTCATAGATGATTAGATAATTTGTAAGTTACGGCAAATGTGTTTTAAATTGCATGCCATTCATTTCAAGAGATATTTTAAGATCTAATCCAAATACTGGCAGCATAAAAAGGAAGTTTTTATTTATTGAAATAGCTGTTTGTGTTCCTCGATGTACATTTTTCATTAACTCGAATGGACACATAATATAGAATCTATTAAAATTTAAATCTTCAAACGGCAAATTATTCGCGCACTACGAAAATTACTCCCAACTTCTAGTATTATTCCCTATTAGAAAATTATTCTGCGAAATTATTCCATAAGTACATCTTTGCCTAATAGAGGATCTTGTCAAAAAAATATCACCGTATTTTATGCCAGATGTTTGAGGGAGTTTTTTCTCATCTCCCTATCTCCTTCGTCCAGCAGGAATCATTTAGTTTTCAACTGTTCTATCCAACCATCTGCGGACCATGTCACT
>BGPR01033591.1:0-16899 GCA_013235015.1 Araneus ventricosus | reverse complement strand
TGATAACGATTTGCAAATTTCATCAATGGTTATGCTTAATAATAGTGGAAAACTAGAATTTTCTCATAAGTTGCCCTTTATATCTGGCTTCCAAATTCTAAAAGAAAAATTACGCTACGAGGGAAAAAAAAGGAGCCACCCAGCGTTAATCTGCGATCGTTCATTTGGCATTAAAAAGAAAGGTACCGATCTTCAGGAAATAACGTATACTAAAAGATTCTAAGATTAAAACTTTCCATAAGGTGTCATCTAAATATTTAAAATTGTACTAACTTCAAAATCATCAATGGCGACATACTTTTTGATGCCATAAATAAATTTCTGATTACAAAATACCCCAGGATATTAATTTTGGTTAATATATCATTAATAGATTGGAAGATATTTGACATTTTTTGTTCTAAATAGAAATGGGGTCGTCTCCACATTTGGATTGCGAAGTTCTATGCTTGAGTTTAAGTGTCGATAGTAGCATTTTAAATTATTTTGCACTTTAAATGTTATTTTCAAAGCAATTACCAACATTTTTCATTCGGTAAAACCTTATGCGTAAAATATAAATAGTGTAACATTGCACCATTTTAATTTATAAAATTTTAATTCATATATATAAATAGTTAAATGCTTATATATTTAAATTCTATAAAATAAAGTGGTATAATGATTATATTTAATAATGAAAACGGTTTTGACATGTATAACGCCCCGAAGTGCATTGTTTTACAGCGAAAATAAAAAACTTAATGTAACTTCAAAACTTCTCGTACGAATATGCTGAAATTTTGCATAGTCTTATAAAATTGCCATATGCTTCGATTACTGTTAAAATTTATAAGTATTGCTATTCAAAAATTTTTTAACATTAATTTTGATAAATAATATAATGTGCTCAAAATTATTTTAAAATAAAAAGTAAAAGTGTAAAATGTGCAGAATAATTCATAATAATACATAAAAAAATTCTAGTTCAATAGTTATATTATTTCTCAAGATATCGATAAAAATTCAAAATTATACTTTAACATTAGAAAGTCAAAATTTCATTTGCTTATAATTTTTAAACAAGAACTGTTGGGATGATGAAACTTGGTATTCCAGCATAATTTTTCATTTAGTTTCGAAATTTATTAAGAAATATATGTGTTTCATTTGGAAATTGGAAGTTAGTGCTATTATAAATATGTATATGGCCCCTTATGGAAATTTAAACATGAAACCTTTTACTTGACTTTATTCCCTGAAAATTTGTACATGTTGTTTTAATACACGACGAATGACAGCAAAATAATGCGGAGTGGCTCTTTTTTTTTCCGCGACCGTACATGCGCAATAAAAATGTTTATTTCAAATACTCATATTCTCTTTAATATTCAAAAGTATTTACTTCACATTTTAATACAATTCCTGTCTAGTATATTGTCGAGTATTCTGTAAGTATCGTATAATTTGGTGAAAAACTTTGCATGTTATGAGCAAGAACATGCTGGAAAATTTCTGATTTTTAAAGAAAACCTATATATCTTCTAGAATATACGTGCTATTCTGACGAAATTGCATAAGGAATGTAGTACATATTAAGCAAAACTATTGATGAAATTTGCAAATCATTATCATCTTTCTGTAAAATCGGGCAAGTTGAAATCCCTTTTCGTCTTTATCAATTTCTGGTCGGACCCCTAAAGTTCCTCGTTACAGAATCGTCACTGTGAAATGTAAATTTAGACAGTCTCATTACATGGCCGAAGTTCAAGCGCAGTTCCTTCAGCCTTTCTGGAGAAATTCGAAAAAAATGTTCAAGTTCGAAAGTGCCCGGATACTTTTGATCATATAATGTGCATATTCAATGTTTACACTAGACTTTCTAAGTTAAAACTCCTTTTTGCAGTACTTTTAGATTGAAAAGTTTACAGAACCATCGATTAAGAAGTTACTCAAATATACACTTTTCGAATATCATTATCGTCAGTACATAAACATCATAAAAGTTGCACGACATGTTCAACTTAATTTGAAACAAACGACTTTTGATTCGGCGAATCAAAAAAGGTTCCGAAGTCTCTGTAAACAAACCCACACGGTTTCTATTTCCTAGAATTGATCTTCGCAAAAATGAAACTTTATAGCTTAACTCTGCATCGCGAAAGATGGCAAGGTTTTATATAAAGGTATAATAAATACAAAGTTATTTTAAACCACTCGAATTTCAAGATTTTCAATTACCAAACATGTTTTTATAAAGTATGAAAACAATGGGCATTTTCTAAATTACTGTGATGCTATGAATTTAATAAAATATTTATTCGGTATTATTATTTAAAGAATTCATTTGTTAGGACGGACTAAGACATAGTAAAACACATTATAGTTACGTTTATAAGTTAAATTTAGCTAAAATTTTGTTTTCCGGATAGAGACATTTTTGAACCAAACAAATTCTAGGTTAGCTTAACTTAGATACAATGACATCCAGCTATACGAGGGCTAACTTCGAGTGGACATTGTACTTTTGAACCGCGGTCAGTTAGCGAGGATGACAACTCAGCATCCCATCCAAATTTTTATATCAACCCAATGGAAGGATATTTGACCCCAACGGATTTAACGCACACAGCAGATCTTTGGCAATACCAGGTCTTGAACCCGCGACTTTCCTGTTCCAAGGCATAGAATCCATTACCAGAAGCTGAAGCGTGTAATCTGACTTCAAGGGCCAAATGTACTTCCGCTAGCGTGGCGCAGAAGTTTCGGGTGTGGGTGATGGTTCAGGTGTCGTTCTGGATAGCCCACGCTTTAATCTTTGAAGCAGTTGCTTGCCACATTCCCCCCCGACTGTCACAAATGCGTGCCGACTCTTGTTAGCTACCGATTGTCAAGTCGACGTGACACCAGCTTTAGTGCAATTAAGGCTTAACTAGAAAAAGTGCGCCTGCCCTGAGCAGACACGCTCGTTGGGAAATGTCGGCCAGACGGAAACGCAGGTTTTCCGTGCGGCCGTCCTCAGAGGGTTAAAATTACCAGAGTCGTCCCAAAATAACCCTCGTGTCGCTTCAAAGCGGATGATATTAACCCCCCGTTAGTCGCAATCACTTTCATCCTTAAATGGTCGCAATGTATCTCGCGGATATAAAATCTATTTCATGATGTGTTCCTCTGGTTTTGATCATCTTCCCGCTGTAATTATGAAAATAAGTCCTAATGCGAATGTAAATGAGAATTCTGTTAGAAAAATTCAATTGTAATGCGTTAAAAACATTTAATAGATGCAGATTGCATACGTATCTATTAGATATTGCGACTAACGGGGGGGGGGGTTAAGCCTAAACTAAACTGCCACAAGACAGCATACAAATATGTATATGATAATAAGATGTACAATTATAAATCGGAAAAGCACAATAATAAGAAATCACAAAAATGCCATGAGGATTTCGCTGACAAGTCAATGAATCCTTGTTTTATTCTTATTAGACATTACCAAAATATGATTATTCTGCTATTGATATTTTTGAGAAGGAAACGTATAAGAACGATTAATAATGTAAGTCACCTCTCGCCACACGAAAAAATATCAATTTGGATATCAGACTCCTCACAAAATGATTAACGACCGGTGAATTCTAACTATAATGTGAATAAATGCCAGCTTAATTATTAATTAAAAATATAAGACGAACATAACGCAACCAAACCACTAACTCAACATATCTGAACATCATTTAATTCAGGAAGGGAAAAAAATAATTAGGGAGAGAAAACTAATCGCTTTCGGCTTTTTTCGGCATCTCCAGTCTCTTCCTCAAGGAAAAAGAAGCAGCGATAATTAATTAAAAAACTTTTTGTTCAGATTTTATTAATTAATAGAAGCTCAGCGTATTAAAAACCCAAGCTTTGGTTTTTCTGCGTCACATCTGTCAACTACTTATTTTGAAATTATATTTTTCATCGGTAGTTTTTACAACGGGTTTTATCGTTTGCTTTCTAACTTAATTTTTTCTCTCTTGATAGAGATGCGGTTGAAAATTTCTTATACTTGGCTGCAAAAAAAAAAAGAAAGATATTGTTGGATTTTTTTTTTTACACTAAAAAAAATGAGATTAAATTTTTTTTTTAATCTCATACTGTTTGATTTTCAAAAGAATTTCACTGAAGTGGGAAAAAACAATTGAATGAATGTGATGAACACCATTAAACTTCGATAAAAATATCTCTCTGGGGAAAAATTAGTAGCTAATTCAAGAAACAAAAAGAAATATAACTATATTGATGTTTATTGTTTACATTTTATAAATAAATTTTCAGACTTTTTTTATCATTTTTTATTGTATTATTAGATTATGGCCATCGTGTACAACTTTTTGAGCGAGCTATCAGAGCATGCAAGGCAAAGAAATTCTCGCATCGATCCTAGAAGAAAATGATTTTAAAAAACTGACGACGACGCTTTGCGATATGAAAGAAGGAAATATACTTTTTGGCATTTTGAAATGAATATATTTGATGAACCATTTATAAATTATCCATAAATAAGTTTTGTGTATTTGTGTTGTGAAGAAAAATTTACGATAACCTTTAAAACGCGCGCGCGAACTTTGTAGCAATTCAATCAGACCCCATTTTAAATATGCTGATAAGCAGCACCGCATTTGGCTTTGAATATAGCCTGTACGCTAGAATGGCTTTATTCGGTTACTTTCATATTTATCTGAAAGTACTAGAAAACTTTGTTATTAAGGAATTATCTAAAGAATAATTTATGGATCGGGAGTAATCCTGGATGGCACACACAGTCGAAATTGCGTATTGACGAAATATCCAAGCAAAAAATGTCCAGAATGTACTGAAAGACACGAACATGACAATACGCACCTAAATGTTGCAAGACTAGTAAAAACGCTCCAGGTATCCTTCCCCTGGATTCATTACTCGCCGTTTTCCCCAGATGTTGCTCCTTCTGATTTCCATATGTATCGATCCATGTAGAGAGCGGTTCTATTCTTGTGAGAATATAAAAAATTGTCTTGGTGACCAGGCTGTTCTAAACAAAGCCAAACTTCTTTCACGGAATTGCTCTTACTTTGAATAAATCTTTCTTTCATGTTCACAAAAAAAGTAACCCTAACGAAAGTCTTTGTTTTTCTCCAAAACCGAGGAAGTCATATTTAGACACATAATATAATATTCATTGAAAAGAATAAAGAAAAAAACATTTTGTCTAGATAGGAGATTTGTTGAAAAACATCGTGCTTACTTTAAAAACGCTTTTAAACTCGAAGTCCCGAAGTCGGTCCGCGATGGCCTAGTGGTAAGGTGCCGGCGTAGGAGCAGGAGGGTTCCAGGTTCGAAACCCGTTTCCACTGAAGCTCCGTAATGGTCGTGTATTGGGCTTGGCTGCAAGCTAAATTTTGCGTAGAAGGTCAAACTTCCTTCTGCTAGTGTGGTGTCCACGAGTCACCCATAGGGTTTAGAGTCTATGCTGGTGTGGTGCAGAAGTTTGGAGCGGAATGTGACAACTCAGGCGTCGTCATCTGACCACGGTTCAAAATGACGAAATCCATGCCAACATAATCCTCGTATTGCTTCAAAACGAGGCGATAATATAACTAAACAGAACGGATGTCTGTCTTGTATAAAGCGACCCAATTTACCAAAGAATGGAAGATCTATGGTATAGATGTCATTAACCACTTAACTATTTTGTTTTCCCTCTTATCTCAATAGTCGAAACAATCTATTTTTGGTAGTGATACGGAAAACTCTTTAAGGTATATGGCTGCGTTCGGAGGCCTTTTTTTTAAATAATGATATTTGAAGCAATACTTTGGTATTTTTATGTGACATTTATGTTAAAACTTAATAAATCATAGAAAAAGTTAAATGAATTAAATATATTTTTAAATATTTGAAAAAACTTAGTTTTTTTGCACTAAATTTGACCTTTTTTCAAACACTCCCGTTCAAAAAGAAATGACGAGAATGATAAATCCTTTACTATATATAATCTTTCAACTATTGGCTAGGTCCTGAAGCAAACGTTTTACAATGTCTCTTAAAACATGTAAATTATAAGAGTTTTAGTGTGAAATCATGAATTTTTAAAGAATTTTGGCCTTTTTCCAAACCTTAAAAGCTACATAACTTTTTAATGGAGCATTATTTCACTTATATTTTGGTTCATAACCTAGACAATATAATAAATAATATGTATGCCAAATTTGAGGCGGATATTTTAAGTTGAATTTTAGTCATCGTGTTTGAAAAATGAAAATTGTGCAAAAAATCATATTTCGAGAAAAATGAGTTTAAAGTTTATGTTTTTAATTTACAATGAGAAGAAAAAAGAATTTTTCTTCAATACTTTCCAGTTTTGTAGGCTAGTCCTTATTTTTTGCCAGCTTAGCACATTTTAAAACTTTTCAGATTGAAAAATTTTTTTAGTCGTTTTCTTGAGCCTTATGTGTCATTATCGTTTTCTATCAATCAGCCGCCATCGATAGATTTGAATATTGTTTTTCAGTCAAATAACTTTATAATGCCTATTAGTTGATCTAGAGATACTTTTAGTGATTGATATTGATCATAAGTACAAGTTATGTACTTTTCCTACGTTTATTATCAAAAATTGCATCATTAACGGAAAATCAAGATACTGCAATGATTCAAAATTACCTAAATTTGCAACAATGTCGTAGAAAACAAAGAAATTCACACTGAAAATATTTCAAAATAATATCTGGTGTATGGAAAATAGTATAAAACAAAAATAAACAATAAAATTTAAATATCTTAAGTAGAAACAATGAAAAATGCTTCTTTATCGTATTATTTACTATTCCATTTTCAACTGTCAAATCCTACTAAAATGTCTCTAATTTCACTTTTGATCATCAGATATCTAAAATAAAAACTGTTTTGAATAGGCTTTCAGATAAGACATTAAAAAAAATTGTGATTTTTGGTCAAAAATGGGTTTTCAACGTAGGCGGATACCTTAACATCCAAAAATTTAATTTTCAAATGGAATGGGCAGAATAAATTTATTTAGTAAATCTATTAATGACCTTTCCAATATGTAACCGATTCAAATTTGTGATTTTTAACGATCAGATGTTTTTGGTAGCTATGCAATATAAATTGGCACAATTTTATTATTATCGCAAAAGCAGGATTTGCTTTTGGAACTCAAAAATTTCTAACCGTCAGCTTGCTATATTAGTAATGAATAACTGTTAAATAACAATAAATTTCGAGAATTAGTTTTTCAGAGGAAGATAGTTCGAGGTTCCTAATTATTATTGATTCGTCCTATACAAATTGCTTTATTTTATTATTTTGAAAAAAACTAGAAAAAATGCGTGTTTGTGGGAATCTTAATAAATAAGTGCGTAAGGGAGGCAGGAAAAATTAATTAAAAATAATTATAAATTAAAAATTTTAATGAAATTAATTTAAATAACTCAAATTGCTGTTATCAAAAAAATTCGTAACAAATTTTTTCCCACTTAAGATTAAAATGTAATGCGTAAATTAAGTAATCATTAAATTAGCCAAATAAGTAAATATTAAAGAATTAAGTATTTTTGTTTTGGTATCAACTTCATCGATTTTTGTTGCACAGTGTAATTAGACCCAATGATAATGTAAATTAGTATCCTTTAAAAAATGTAAGGCCGAAGTGGCCTAGTGTATTGGTGCGCAAACCATGGGTCGCAACCCCTGAGGGGTCGCGAGAAAAATTTTGTGGGTCGCTGAATTCAAAGAAATTTATTTGACAATAAAAAATATAAGGCTTTTCATCAAAAAACGAGGCCGCGACCCTCAAAGGGGGCACGAAAAAATTTTACACAAAGTGAGGGGGTCATAAATGAAAGTAGTTTGAACACCACTGTCCTAGTGGTAAGATGTCGGCCTCGGAACTGGAGTGCTTCAGGTTCGAAACCCGATTCCACTGAAGATCCGTCGTGCATTGGGCCTGTTGCGAGTTAAATCATACGTAGGGGGTCAAACGTCCTCTCGCTGGTGTGGTGCGGAATTTAGAGACGAGGTGCCAACTCAAGCGTCGTCCTCGTCATCTGACCAAGGTTTAAAATTACGAGGTCCGTCCCAAAATGACCCTCTTAATGTTTCAAAACTGTACGTTAATATAACTAAACAAAACTTTAAATAAAAATTCAAATTGTAGTGAGTTAAAAAATAACTAATAAATGCGAAATGCTTGCTCATCTCTATTAGATATTGTGACTAATAGAGGGTTAAACCTAAACTAAACAGCATATAAAATTTTACACAATGTTAAGATGTACAATTATGAACCACCAAAGTGAAATCATATTAATAATAAATTACAAAAAGTCATGACAATTTCGTTGGCACGCCAAAACATCTTTACTTTATGTCTTATAGAAATTACCTAAATATGATTATTCAACTAGTGATAATTTTGAATTAAACACGTTCAAGTAAATCCAAGAAAAGAGATTAATAGTATAAGTCACCTTAACCCACATGGAAAAAAATATCAATTTGAATATCAGATTTCTCACAACATGAGTAGCGACCGCTGAATTCTATATATGATGTAAATAAACGCCGGGTTAGTGATTAATTAAAAATATTCGACCAATCTAACACAACCACACCACAAACTCATCATATCTGAACATCATTTAATTCAGAAAGGAAAAAAATAATTAGGAAGAGAAAACTAATCTCTTTCCGCGTTTTTCGGCAGCTCCAGTCCCTTCTTCAAAGAAAAAGCGATAACTAATTAATAAACGTTTTGTTCATATTATATTAATGAATAGAATCTCACCGTATAAAAAACTCAAGCTTTAGTTTTTCTGTGCCACATCTGTCAAGTACTTGTTTTGAAATTATATTTTCCATTGCTGATTTTATTTTTCAACGGGTTTTATTATTTGCTTGTTATCTCAATTTTCTTCCTCTTCAGATAGATGTGGTTGAAAATTTCTTTTACTTTCCAGAAAAAAAACCCTGCAGGCTCTCTCTTATCCACTCTAGTAAAGCGATTACAATTATTATAGAATCTCATATTGTTTGATTTTTAAAAGAGCTCTACTCAAGTGGAAAAAAAATAAATGAATGTGATGAACGCCATTAAATTTTGGTAAAAGTATCTATCTGGGAAAGAGATTAATGGAAGAATTCGAAGCATGGTGCCAGGAAGTAAACAAAACGAAATGTGCCAATATTGTTGTTTATTTATAACATTTAAAAAATGATTTTTCCAATTTTTTTCCGCATCTTTGAGTTTTTATTATTGCATTATTTATTACATTTTGGCTTCATTTGGTTACTTTAATTTTTTTATGGGATTGACAAGTTTTACTATTAAGGATTAATTTAAAGAATAATTAATGAACCAAGAGCAATGGTGTAATACACTTTAGGTTTTTACACATTTCATTACTTTATTTAATAAAGCGAAAATAAATGTTTCCAATTTATTTACTAATGCAAACTGTCTTTCATAAAAGTTAGAAACACTTATTAAACCTACTTGTTCTTATGAAGAGGACCATCGTATACAACGGTACACAACATGGCGCCGACTTCGAAATTTTCCATCTGAAAAGGCGGGAATCGAAGTGGCTAGTTCTTTTCGTTGGCGAGTGGGGGCGCTGATCAAATTGCGGAGTGAGACCTCTGATTCTCCTTCTCTGTGGTCTGGAGTATGTTGGAAGACAAGATAAAGTTGTTTTCCCATCATGTCATTATACGCCCAAATCTTACAAGATTCGACAAAGAAACTCTAGAAGTCCTTCTCTGGTATGTGTTATTCGCTGCACTCGCCAGATGTTGCTCCTTCTGATTACCATATGTATCGATCCATGTAGAGTGGATCTCTGTAGAAAACGGTTCTATTCTTGTGAGAATATAAAAAATTGTCTTGATGACCGGATTGTTCCAAAACAGCTAGACTTCTTTCACGGAATAACTTTCGGTTTGAATAAATCTTTCTTTCATGTTGATGAGAAAACAAAACAAACAAATGTCCTTGTTTTACTTCAAAAAGGATGAAGTCATATTTATACACTATTCATTTTTGTTCAGAAACTGATGTTTTGTTGGAAAAAATTCCGTAGCAATTTTCTTCACCTTAAAATCGCTTTTGCACTCTAAATCCCAACGGATATCTATCTAGAAGAGACTCAATCACCCACCTAATAGAAATGCTACGGTATAACTGTCATAACCACTTGACTGTTTTGCTTTCTCTTTTATCTGAATAGCTGAAACATTCTATTTGGGGGAAGTGACATGGAAAACTCTTTCCAACATATCCAAAAATTTAGTTTTTAAAACGAATGGACAGAATAAATTTACTTCATAAACCTGTTAATAATCTTTCCAAATTGCAACCGATTAAATTTTGTGAGTTCTAACCATCAGACTTTTTTGGTAACTATGCAGTATAAATTGATACGCTTTTATCGTTATCGCAATGGCAGGGTTTATTTTTGGCTCAAAAATAGTACTTCAAAAGTCATAATGAATAATTTTAAAAGGGAGTAAATTCCGTCAATTAGGTTTTCAGAAAAAATTAATTCGAGATTCTTAATTATATTATTGATTCATCCTATACAAAATCTTATATTTTATTATTTTGAAAAATAAAAAAGGTGCGGTAGTGTGAATTCGTATAAGTGAGTGTAAGACAGACACAAGAAAAATTAATTAAAAAATAATTATAAGAAAAATTTTAATGACACTAACTAAAAAATACTCTAATTGCAAAATCTTTGTTTCCAAAAATTTTTCTACTTAAAACAAAAATGTAATGCGTACATTAATTAATTATAAAATCATACAAAATTAATTTTAAAGCTCAGATCCATCGCTGCGACGTGTAGGGTTAAAACTTACAAAAACAGACAGATTATATCCTTAGGAAAAGCTAATATTTAACATTCGTAGCACTCGATAAAAGTTCACATCATTAAAAAGCATTTATCATTTAGGAATGGTGGTGGCAATTAGAAAGGAGATAAGGAACAATGAAGGCATATAAGTTGATTCTAAACGAGCATAGAAGGCCACTTTTTTGGTGATTATATAAGAACTTTTAGGAAAATTTCTTCAGGCTTTGAAAGGGGATAATTTTCTTTCGACCTAGAAATACGAAGTGGAAAATGAAGTTTAAGATAAACAGAGAAGCAGCAGACGATAGTGAAAAGAAAATCGTCTGAAACCCGTAGCCGTTTTTAGAATGAAAAAGTATGCCTCTTAGGATTCAAAGGTTAGACTTCTAACATATACTAAAACATAGAGTGGAGACATATAAAAAAAACATTCAACGTGGCTAAAATCTCAATTTTTCTTACATTTGCTCTGTCTCAGGGAACATTTTAAATCTAAGCTCTGCAAGAAAATTCTTTCGGTTAAATTGAAAGAAAAGGATACTTCTTTAAAATTTCACAAGGTCTTATATTTCACATAGAAATAATTGAGATAAATTCCTTCCTTTCGTAAATTGCTTCAAGGAAATTTTATTTTTTGTTTGTACAGAAACACGGTTTATTTTACCTTTTTCACCCAAATAATTTGTTTTAAGAAATTTATTTTTAATGTAATCATTAGATAAAAGCATACTTTGCAAATTTACTAATTTGTAAGATCTTAATTTTTTTCTAAACACAAGTTATTTTGAATAAGAAAATATCTTAGTGCAAGCAAACTTTTTAGGTATTTGCTTGATAACTTCACAGCAAAGATATTTTTATATCATTTTTGAGTTCGATACTTAAAAGGTTTTTAATTAACCAATTTTTTCATGTATGAAAAGTTTCAATAAGAGAGGATTCTGTATATAACTCGAATACTTTTCTAGTAAAACCTTTTATTCAGAGCTCTAGAATTTTGTAAATATATTTACTTTTTAACATCATTTTATGAAAAATATTCAGTAACGACTTTCCGGAAATTCAAACATTATATAAAGTTTATACAGGGTGTCCCAAAAGGTCGTTAGCCTAACAACAAAGTTCCGTGAGTAATAGCATACGAAATGTATATAGCTTCAGAAGGCAAGTCCTAAGAATAGTTACTTAAAATATTCCAAAAAGTGTGTTGTCGATACTGCATCCTACTTCCCATTGTCGTATATATAATGTTGTATATGACTTGCGACGATGTTATTCGTGCAAAAGGGTTGTTCTGCTGCTGTAAATTTGTATTCTATTGAATCCGTGTTTTACACTTTATCTGGCATATCCTTTCTTTTACTCAGTGACTTTTCTTGACTCAGTTACTTTATTCAGTAATAAAGAGCCCCGGTAACGGTCGACCTTTGCGTTTCCGACCCCATGTTCTAATGCGAAAATGGCTTGCTTCTGTGTGACTTAAGGATGAGAAAAACCTACCGGTTTAAACCGAAAACCGTTTTTTTTTTCTGCTTCGGTTATTTTTCCCCGGTTTAAACCAGTATTTTTTTTAATCCAAAAACTGGGTAGGAAGATAGGTTCGATTTTAGGTTCGACTAGACTAAAATTTACCAAGTTAATTCATCATCTTGGGCCAATCACTGTCAACCACTTCCTCGAGGCGTCTGTTGGTTGGCGGATTACTGAAAGAGTCTTTATGAACAGGTAAATATTGGCCAATGGATTGATTTCTTGCAGAAACAATACTAATAAAAAATACATCTGCGAACCGTCTGTTTTCTGTAGCCAAAAAATATTTATCTTTAGTCGGAAATTTTGTGGTGTCCAAAAGATTAGTATCTACGTTGAATGATGTTGTTTGCGATGAGAGGTGTCGACTAGCGGATCAAAACATTGCTGAAAGAGTCTTTATTAGTAGATTAGATGATAAATATTGACCAATGAATTAATTTCTTTTGAAAACTATGTTAATAACATTTTTTGTCTATAATACTTACTTATCGCAATAATCACTCATTTATTATTATTACATATCGTAATAACTACTTATTTATAATCATTAGTTATTACATTAATTAATTATTGTATTAATACTTACTTATTGTATATTATTATTAATAAAAAGTTCTGACCACAAACGTTGCTTAAAAAAAACAACCGAAAACCGGTTATTTTGAGAGGGTATTAAAAAAACGGTTTAACCGAAAACCGATTTTTTTGCAATAACCTCCATCCCTAGTGTGACTGACCTACCCTTAACCCTCTTACATCGAGCAAGGCGGTCTAGAAATTTCCCCTTAACATTGACGAAAACCGGTGTGAGGCGGTTGGCTTCTTTTGAGGGGAGATGAGGTTTCGAGATCCCTTTGGAGATAAGCGCGGATGGGGTCTAATTATCTTTGCCCATCCCAGCCCATTTTCATGCGCCTTAAGGGAAAGTTATAGCAGGGGCTGGGATGGTGGGGTAAATGACAACCCATATTGGGAGAGTCCAATTCATGTTGCACAACCCCCAAAAGTCCCGATGTTAAAGGGGCTAGGAGAAAAAAGTCGTAAAGAGTTAAAGTTTGTAAATGACCTTCCTGGACACCTTTTATAAAATACACTCGATTATTGACGAATATAGTGGTTAAAATATAATATCCATGTTTTGAGTATTGTAGAGAAAAAAAATTTCAATGGTCGAAACTCGGTGGTATGCATTTCATGGCATGGTAAACGAATGAAACAAAAAAGTACAAAAATTAAGAAGTGAAGAAACATTTGTAAACTGTACATTTTCACCTTAGAATTGCTTGCTTTATTTTATTTACATAATATACTTTGATTAAATTTACATTTGGGTGATCATAATAACTGTTAGAATCCATTTCTCCTTCGTTTGGGAAAAGCTGTCACTGACCACTCTCCCACTATTATTTTCCCAATTTTGACATTTCTTTTGTTTCTTTCTCCCAAACTCGGTGAAATCATACGTAATGGCCAAACGTCCTCCCGTTGGCGTGGCGTGGAAGTTTGGAGAGGGGGTGCCAGCTCAGGTGTCGTCTTCGCCATCTGACCGACTCGATGCGAATAATTGGAGTTCTACTGTATTGCTGCGTAAAAGTTTAGAATTATGGGAACTCGGCATGGGAAAATATTTTGCACACGTGTTGAAATATCTGATCAATTTTGCGCACGTGCTGATACAAAACCAAGGAATCTAAAATTCTAAGAAAATTCAATATATCTTCCCACGCAATTTTCATTGGATGACGTATTTTGCGGCACTTTATTTTATCTTCATTTTAAAATTAACTGTCTAAAATATTTTATTTAAATTTGCTTACAAAATATTTTGTGAACATAAAAAATCAACTACATTTATTTATTCGTGGTTATTTTCCTTTTCACAAAACGGTCTAAAAGATAAATATCATAAAATATTTTGAATAGTGTTATGTTATGTACGATAATATGTTTCAGGGATAATCGTTGTCAGTTTTTTTTCTCCATAAAAATTATTACCAATTACTTTCCTCGTATCAATTGCAATTGTGACCGAAAGGACTCAGGAAATTTCTCAGGAAGATACTTTTGAAAAGTAATATCTCGAAAAACATTAAAATTGCAAAGCAACATTTCTACGAAATGAAAAGCTTTTGATCTTGTTGATATCTTTTTTTATTGAAACCAAAATTCCAATTTCGAATAAAAGTATTTGGTTTCTTCTTCAAGCAAAACATCTCCAATTTTCGGGAATATTTTCTTTAACCAGATTTTTCTTTCTTCCATTTGAAGAAAAATCCTACAGGTTGTATAATGTAAAGTTTTTCTATGATACATTATATTCTTCGTTATCTTGCTCATGTAACAAATGTATGATATTTGATAGTTTTAAATATGAAAAAATAAAATTACTAAACATAGATGATATGTTAAAGATTAACCCTTAATTATAGCAAAGATAAGTACGAGCAAAAATATATTTAATATCATCGCAACGCTCGTGCGTAGTAACTATAACAATGAAAGTTATTGTAATACTTGAAAATATTTTTTAAAAATTATAAAGGTTAATGAAATAACTGCACGAAAATGAAATTGGTAGCTAGCACTGAAGAGTTAAGTCTTAAATTTAAAGAGGTGTAAATCGGGTTTTCGTATTATAATATGCTTCATTGTCTAATATGCTTCGTGGTATAATATGCTTATTAAGGAAAAACGTTAAAATTTTGACTAATTTTAATTAATTAAAAATCTTACAAAAATTTTGATAATCCGTACCATAGTCAAAACCTAATACCCAAGATGGAACTATGTGCTAAATTTTGTAGCTCTAGGTACAAAAAAACTTTGCATTCTATGCATAACGATTTTCGCATCTCACAGTTTACAGATATTATGCCAGTCTTACGGTTTGCCTCCTCACAACCTCCTACCATATGGCACCATCTAGCCAACAACATCAGCCAATATGGTTCCGCAGCGTAGGCAACGATTCAACGTCAAGAAGGAAGATACATAATTTGCTCCACTTTCTCCAAAGAGAAACCAGTCTTTTCCGTCCAGATCCCAATTAATTGGGTTTTTTCCCTTTCCTTTAAGAGTCTTCTCAGTTGAGTTCAATGCTATCGTCCCATTCCTACAATCTTGGCCAACATTTTCGTAAATAGCAACACCGAACATCCTCTTCCTCCTGCGATGAAGGAATTTAAATCGAACCAAACTTCAACTATCCATCCTGCGTCTACATCTCTCAATCCTTTTCTTTAGATATGGAAAGTTTCGTTTCAACATTCAACTTCGCCTCTTCTTCAGCTCATTATCCCCTAATGAACTCGGAACTGCTTTAGTCGTTCTTTCAGGATTTTCTTCCAAGATCCACCGTGTTTCTCCTTCGAGTTCCAGCAGCTAACTCTTCTTCAAAATCGAACTTTTTAAAACAATGTGCGGTCCATCTCTCTGTTTTTGTGTACATTTTTATGTTATTTTTATTATTGTATTAATTTGTTTTTCGTCTTTTTCCTTTCATTTTTTTCTTTTGAATGTTTTTTCACTATTCGTATAGTTTTCCCATTGCATTTATTTTTTATTATTGTGCAGTTATTTCATGTATAACTGTGTAATTTTGTGTTTTTTTCAAAGTTTTGTTTTACTCTGTGTTACCAAAATATTTTTATAATGTATAGCACAATAGCAATCCTTCCTAATGCTCCTGTAAACATTTGTAAACTTGTTGCGTTTTTAATTAAGCAGCGGTGCAGAGAATTGTCAAGCTTTAAGAGAGGTCACCCCCTCGGGTGTTGTGATTTATCTTCCACTTCATGACCGCTACACTGCTTTAACAACCTTATGGTTATAGTTGCAGGGGTATGGAGTTGTCTTATGTTATGTTATGCCAGTCTAAAAACATTATTATGTTTAAAAAATGGAAATTAATACGGTTACAAATAAAGAGCTGTCAAACTTAAAATTGTATGGCTTCAAACGAAACAAAATTTCACTAGAATTTAGTTCAATGATTCGTTCTTAAAAAAAAGAAAAAGTAGAATGAGGTGGTGCACTGTCTTGCATAAAAATGATATTTTGGACGAAAAAATCTATTATGTTTAGAATTAAATTCAACAGCGATTCTAATTAAACTAAAAATCTCAAATAAATGAATCAATTTTTCCGCGGTAATAAAAAAAATCTGCAAAAATCATCTCAGATATTGGCGCAACGCCACCTATTGAAGAACATTTTAACTTATGTCTTCTTGTTTTTTATCTTTTTTTACCTGTTTTACAGAGCGCATCACTTGTACTATATACCAGTGAAATTTGTTTCTTTTGGAGCCATAGAACAGGTTCTAGAGTCTTCTGAATAGGCGAACTTTAATTATAACAACACTTTATTTTGAGCGAAATATCATCAGTGTTGGAACTTGCAAACGGTAAAATTGTTTTCATCTAAACAAGATGAAATAACAACTTTCCTCTGCCCTAATGTAGCTAATCAAATTATATAACTTACA
>BGPR01033590.1:3782-16899 GCA_013235015.1 Araneus ventricosus | reverse complement strand
TTTTTAAGTCAATTGATCATCTCCTTGAACATTTCCGTTCTCACCTCGTCTCTTGTAATAGTCTTATTTTCATTTTAAGTCAATTGATCATCTCCTTGAACTTTTACGGTGTTCCAGTGTATTCGATATCTCTAAATCCAATTCCGCATTCCTTCTCTCTAAATCCTTAATCTTATCCTCTGGGATGGAAATTTTTGAATCCGTGTTAAGCTCTCTAACACTTTCCAATTCGGATCATGCGATATCGACTCTATTAGAAAGTTTTTTAATTACATTCACCATATAGTCTAAAACTTCGCACAATTAATCTCGAATGGTCTTGCCAAAAATTATCTTCCCATTTACCAACCATTTATGTAGACACTGATATCTCTCAACCTACCCCTTAAATTCCCTGCCCATATCGGTAGGAAAATCATCCTCTCCCAAGTTCTTGAGGATCTCAAAAACAATAGGCTCATTCGCTGCCTTTGCCATCGTAAGCCAGACAAACTCGCTTCAAAATAATCAAATCCAACAACACATCAATCATATGCTAGCTCTTAACTAGCTTTAAAATATTTAAAAATACCCTAAATTAATCAAACAGGAAAACCACAATCAAACATACTAACTCATTCATTCAGTATAAATAGATATTAAAATTAATTGGACATTAGTTGACAAAAATACAATATAAAATTCTTAAAATACAAATCAAAACTCACCAGCCACTCGGAGCAAACATCAAAAACAAATTTCAGACAAAAATGGCTGCCGCCGCGGCAATAATACAGTTTTCAAAGTCCAAATTGAAGTCCGGTAATTTTAATACCCCAGAAGAGCAATGGATCTTATGCACCTTTTGGGTTCGAGAGTATAGAAAAACAGCTATGGAGGAATAAACAAAACGATCGGCCTATAAGTGACTCAGAAATAAAAGCAGTTCTGAGTCAGCTGCTTAAGACTGACCAATGGCTGCCGTCGGCAGGTCACGTGTCGGAGGATGTGACGTCACATGCATAAGGTCCATAAACATCTGACAAGCCAAACGGGTCTATTCTGGTACCCCCGGTTGGGTTGGGAGACGTCACTTTTTCCGCACGTTAACAACGGGAAAAGTTACGTCTCCCAATCCAACCAGAATATACCCCAAAGTTTCGATCTCCCTGCCGGTTCGAAGGAATAGCAGTTAACTTACGGTACTGACTCAGCAACGCACACGAGCCAATGATTCAACCCTGTAAAGAGACTCCAAGTCTGAAGATCCAAGCCGGAAGAAGTTTATCGGTCAAGCCATAAGTTTGGAGAGGCATCGCCACAAGTTGGTCAAAATGGCGGCGTAAGCAAACCGTGTAGAATACCTCCAGCTCAACAATCTCCAGCCGCTTTTCCACCAAAATGCAGGCTAAAATCGTGTTGAAAATACTCACAAAGACAGGAGTACTCTCGAAGTTCGTAGAAAGTCATTTTGAAGGTATTTACCTCAAGATAGCAGTTGCTGCCTGCTCTCTCGCTTGCATTGGCTCTCTGGCGCCGGGAAGGTCCAAGTCTCTTTGCATTAAAATTGGGCAATAATTTTGCTCCAGCCCAATTCGAGGGGAGCACCAAAGGGTTCCGAATCAGTTTTCAGACAAATTTAAATAAAATTAGAATATTTTGCGTATGCAACTGGCTCCAACCTCGAGAGCTCGCCTTCACCCGACCTCACTCGGTATGGTGAGAAAATTTGGAGAGGGAAGTGCCAGCTCAGGTGTCGTCCTCGTAATCTGACCGCGGTTCAAGATGACGAGGTCGGTCCCAAAATAGCCCTAGTGTTGCTTTAAAACGGGATGTTAATATAACTAAACTAACTAGCTCTACTGTACTTAAAAACTTTCTTTTATACATTCTGGGCATATCGGCAGCATGAAAAAACATTGTTCTCATTGTAATTCACACCAGAAATGACTAAAATAAACATTTCAACATTTTGTAAACAGAATTCTATGCTGCATTTTAATCCTTTTTTTTAATTCTGTCATAGCAACTGTAAATAAGGAACTCAGTTTTTGACTAAGGCCATTTCTGCTTACATAGGGTCAACTATTTTAAAATGCTTATGTTTATAGGCTGCTATACTACCTGTAAATTCCGACATGCGTGATGCCACTTCCATGATGCAAAAACCGTTTAAAACGCTCTTTAGAGTAGATCGTTCAACCTAAACCTACCGAATTTAGCAGGTGTTTACTTGTTGGATTGTAGATGCTCACCGATAAAGAGTTTCTCAAAATTTCAAATAGATTTTTCATTAATTCAAAATAAATCAAATAGTGGAGATTTTTCTCGATAATTTCAGAGAATATCATTGTTTTTTATATCATTTTCAAATTCAAAACAATTGACTTTTCAGTCATACCAATTTTATTCCCACGCAATTCTTTCTTACATTTTATTAAATTTTTATTTAATAAAAAGTATTTTATTAAGTAAAAATAATTTAATATTATTAATTTATTTAATTATATTATTAATATATTATTAAGAATATAATTATATATTTCATAATCATATTATTATAATGTAATAATATAATTAATTATATTATTAATTAATTAATTATAAAATTATTTAATAAAAGTATTTTATTTAATAAAAAGTATTTAAAAAAAAGTATTTTTATTTAAATTTTTCAGCGGTACGTTTCCTTTTTTACGATGATATTAAATCCATTTTTGCGTTGTCGTTGCTATAGTTTATAGTAAATTTTAAAGAATAAAATAACGACAGAAAGAACATCATATTACAGTGTTTCAGACTAGAGCTTCCAATTGTATCTTTTTGGATAAATTTTTTATGATGTTTGTTACTTAAAGTTTATGTCATCTAGTGTTTTAAAAATTATTTAAATAATGTAGGACATTCGGTAATAAAATCGAAAAATTGCTTGAAAATATTTTATTATTTTGCATGCTCACAGTTTGGGAATCGTCTTTTAAATGTAATAGCGAAATTTAAGCAGACGTAAATTAATACGATTTACTTCAAAAATTCTGTTTGGGGCACATTGGAAAAAAAACTTTACCCTTCAGCTACCAGCGTTTTCGCTGGGAATACGATTTCAATCAAATCTTGCATCATTTTATATTGTTACAAACATGGAAAGTCGCTTCCTAGCAATGTGAGTCTTATGGTTGGGAAGAGAGTTTTACAGGGGTAAGTAGGAGATGACCAACAGCAGCCACGTCTGGACCCCTGACCTTGGCGACGAAATATGGGATCTCAAAGGTGTTAGAATCTTCTCGATATTTCCATTAGCCAGAATATACGAGAAAACTGCATGTGACGTCACGGCCTGCCGGGGGGGGACTATATAAGGAGAGCGCTCGGATGATGGAGTGGTGTTGATCCATTGGGAACGACTTTAGAACTTCGTTCGCAGTGCGAGCTAGGAAGCTGGTGAGCTGAGCGCTATTGAAATTGCAGTTATTTTCGTTACTAGTTATTTGCTGACTGTTTGTGTTGTTAGATATCAAAGTGCTGAACTGTTATTACCTGTGAATTGTTGTCTATTTACTTTGGTAATCTGTGCAAGGACTAGTGTTTCCTGTACCTACGCTACTTGTTTTCCTGCATATTTGTAAATAAACCTTCATTCTCCATTATCCTGCGTGTTGGACTGTTTACACCAAACACCCACGGAAAGACTTTTGCAACAATATTCATGGTTCCTTACCCCAATATATATGCAAGCAGATAGTAGTAGATATTTAACCCATGTTCTTTTACTGGCCTTGGGTCTGTTCTGTTCTATGTCTACATGAATGTCCCGAATGAAGTTAAATAAACAACTATGTCATGTAACATCTAACTACACGTTGTCTGTGCTATCTTTACTTTCTTATTCCTCTTGACAAAAATCCATTTGATTTCCATTAACAAGACACAACACATTTTATGGCCAGCCACATGTTATCTAAATTAAAACATGGCTAAATACCGAAATTAGTGGACAGCAGTGGCCAATCCAGGATTTGGGTCTGGGGTATAAAAAGTTTTGTATCGTCGTGATTATCGTTCTTATGGCTTATGTAAACCAAAAAACTTGAACTTTACAGACTTTATTCACCTGACAATAAGAATCATAAAGAACACTACAATACTTTCGATAATTTAACAAAAAACACAATGAAATAATGTAGCAAAAACATGATTTTGACTGCTTCGACGCTGCAAATACGAGTGGAATGACTACAAAAGTGGGAAAACTTTCGAGCCTGTCAAAAACCTGGAAGAAATGGGAAGAAGGATTAAGAAAAAACAGCTGCAGTGATTTTAAATAAAATAAAGAATTCTGGTCTAGCTCTGGGGGGCTGCAGCCCCATAGCTACCCCCCTCTGGATTCGCCACTGGTGGACAGACTTGCCGCTGAGAAGGAAAGCGCGCCTCGACGAAATCCAAACGTGTCTTGTTGAAGTTCAATAAAAAGGGGCACACGTACAGAGAGACTGCCAAGTAAATTACGTCCATGCAGGAAAACCAACCTACAGCCATTATACGGGGCGTAGGCAGTCTTTTCTGAAAAAAGCCCCTGAAGAGGGACTGAAAGTTTTCACACTTATCGGAGAGGAAAATGGACTTAACTTGGAAGGGTGGTTATCTGTGGCAACCCGTGTTTGATGCTAGTGGACACTGGTGCAAATGTAACTCTACCGAGAGCAGACTTGGCCCAGAAATTAATGAATCGACTTATTTGCAAAGGCGTTTAACGTTTGTTTAACGACAGCCACAGGTGGAAAAGCAGGAATAACTGGGAAACTGGATGAATTAATCGAATTAGGATCCAGAAAATTCCAACATAAAGTTTATGTAGCCGATATAACCGAACCATGCACTCTCGACCTGGACTTACTTAAAAAAAACTTAAATATACGTAAACTTATACATACGTAGTTTTTCTATTTATAAATTTTACAAAATTTTTAACAGGTACTCTTATTATCTTAATGTGTTTAATATGTCTTATGGTGTTTTTAAGACTGAATGTTTGCGTCTTTTGTGTTCGTGAAGTGTTTCTATTTTGTGCGCTTTTTAAATTCATGTTCTGTTTTTTAGTGATTTCTGTGTCTATCTGTTGTTTTCATTACTCTTGTGTTTTACGGCTATTTCAGCATTTGTTTCTGTATCATGCACTCTGTAATTGGAGATTATTCTGTAGAGTGCATTTTCTAATTAAATAAATAAAATAATTATAAATTAAATAAATAGAAATTCAAACAAGTGTAGAGGCACAAAGAAATTAATGATAAAAAATTTATAAATATGTTAATTAGAAACAAAGCCTGAAATTTAAATCTAGTCTTTCAATTCATTTGGTAAAAGACGAACTCCAAATGAGGTCCTTAGGCGTTCAGTTTGATTAAAATGCATATGTGTATGACCACTTGAACCGCAACGAGCTAAACGGACGAAATTTGGCAGGCGACTAGTTACAATTAAATCGTAGATTTCTGACATGGTCCTTAGGCGTTCAGTGTGTCGTTAAGATGCATATATGTGTGGCCACTTGAACTGCACCTATGTGGCTACACCGATTCCAACAATGTTAGCTAAAATAAAAGAAATAAAAACAGTACATAAAAATATAAAACATTTGTGTAATAAGTATTGGGAAAAAACAGGCAATGCTTTGAAAAATAGCTCTCTTTTATAAATTTTGAGTAAATGAAATTTTAACATTCTTCAAAAATCATTCCATCCCTACCTAAATGCCTCAAAATTGTTTTGATTGAAAAATATAAATAAAGTGAAACTCAAAAGAAAAGCCAGATGGCAATTCTCGCAACAAATAAGAATCTTACAAACCACCTGTAACAAATATTTAAGGAGCATTGAATAAATTGGAAACCTTGAAATTTACCTGGCGAAATAGAATTCAATGTTATCTATTTATTTTTATTGTAAATGTTTCTAAAGGAAAGATACAAAATGTCTACAATGTTATAAAACTTATTTAAATAGGTAAATAATAATTTTAAAAAACCTACACTTGTATTTCATAAAAAACAAATTTGAAAATATAGTTTCATAATAAATTTTCTTTCCACTGAAAATGAAATATGAACTTAATCTGTTAGATAACTAATATATACGAGTCATGTCCGGAAAGCAAGTACAGTTTTGGAAAAACTCGAATAAAAAATGTTTTTTCAAAATAAAATTTATTTTTACATGAAAGAGCATTTCGGAAACTATTTTTCTACATAGTTACTACCATTGTTCAGACATTTGTCACAGCGAGAAACCAACTTGTCTATACCCTCTTCAAAGAAAGATGCCGCCAGTGAAGACACCCACTTCTAAACACCGTTTTTTGCGTCGTCATCGCTGTCAAAGCGCCTACCTCTAAAATCATGTTTCAAGTTCAAGAACAAACCCAAGTTTTATCACCGGTCACAATTTTGTTTAGGAATTCATTGCCCTCTTCACTGCATCGGGTACGAAATTTCAAAGCACTGCCAAGTCACTTCGCTTTGTGGACATCCGTAAGCATTTTCGGAACCCAACGGGAACACTATTTGCGATAATTTAAGCGATTTGTGACAATCTCATGCAAAACAGTTTTTGAAATTTGTGGAAACTCATCAAAAAGCATTCTTATTGTGAACCGTCTGTTTTCACGAATTTTCTTATTCACTTTTGCAACCAAACCATCATTGACAACAGAAGGTCGCCCACTCCGTGCTTCGTCATGAACATTGGTGCGTCCATCATTAAATTGTCGAACCCACTTTCTAACCATTCCATAAGTCATTACATTTTCAACATAAATCTCTACAAGTTGACGATGAAATTCAGCTGGCTTAACTTTCTTTGCGTTCAAAAACCGTATTACAGAACGCACTTCACAGTCGGCGGGATCGGCAATCGTCTTAAACGTTTTGAACGCTCACTAACACATGTAAACACAACATAGTCCGACTGCAATGGCGTCAGTGGACAGACAATGAACCAGAGACACGTGTGCACATGCGCGGACTGCGACATTAGCGCTGCGGTGGCGGTAGAACGAAACGGTACTTACTTTCCGGACACGCCTCGTATATATATACACATTACATAACTGTACCCATCATTAACATAGCTGCATTGTAAGAAACAACTTTAAATTTTAAATAGAATCACTGTTCTTCTTGAATTTTAAATTATTAAAATGGTATTTTAAAGTTTTAATTCGTGAATTTATACATTATACCTTTCTCTATTGGATAAATCTCCAATTTCAGAAAACCTTAGATTATAAAAATTTATTCTCTCAATAAAAAGCAGTACCAGAAACTAATTTATAAAAACTATTATACATATATAAATGAATCAAAGATTTTTACAGCATTTAATAACAAAATAATTAAAAACATTATTAAAAACAATAAGACACATATGTTGGAAAATAAAGAGAAAAATCTCTATACAATTTTTCATCAGGCATTTATTATTTGCTTCAAAAAATATTACCATTCCTTTTTTTCCCTCAGAAATATATAAATTCAGCTCAGTTATGCAATTGGAAACCTGTTGCAATTTTATGGATTTATGGTTTACGATGCAAATTTCTAAAGTGTGCAGTTTACCATGCAAACACTTTAACATCAAACATTTATATAACATGCAACAGACTACTTATCACTATAATCATATTTAATGCAATAATAAATTTTAGGAAAAATGGATAATTACAATTTTTACTACAATATTTTGCACAAACAACAGTATTTCAAAACTTGCACTTTGAAGTTGGTACCCAATTGAAAAACTGAGCGCAATTTAGTATTAAAAAAAGATGAAATGTGATATTCAGGTAATACCAGTAAAGTTGATAAATTTACAACTTTCACTTCTCTGTTCTTTTTCTCTTAGAAAATATGCAAGTAAAAGCACTTTGTAAACTATTTTTTTAATTTTATCGTCCTGGGACTTTTAATTGTTATATCTTCCCCCCCCCCGCTTATAATCGCCACTCGCCGCCACTGACGGAGAAAATCCATTCTTTACTGACAACAAAACCGTTACAAGATCGTTTGTCTTCAAGGGATATCACAAAAGCAGTTGAGAATTATCACCCAACTGAAGATACCTCTTTAAGTTTCGTTTGGCTGCTATCTCAACTCGGAGGCTTAATCTATACAACAGCTTATCATGTGCTTGAACCTCGCACCAGCAGTGTTTTGCGTTGCAGAGGTGACTCTGTTGGATTCCCCACAGAAAGTTTTCAAAAATTAGTGTTTAATTTTGGATTGTGAACGTCCAACTAACGTATGCATGGTAATGGTCAGTGAAGGATATTCGGGCAGCCCACGAGGCATCGCCATGGGGGCCCTCAAGATCTGCTTTTTGATACTGGTCTTGCTTGGATATTATGCTTCAGGTAAAGATCTAGTTTATGAAAATTAGGTGGTAAGATGCTTTAGTAATTGCTATTTAAGCGGCAGTGAAATATAAATAAATCAGTCGAATAATTTTAAATAATTCTTACGAATATTATATAGCTAATTAATGCTAAAATTAATTATATAACGTTCATTTCTTGTTTGATATTTATATGAATGGATATAAGCTTAACTATTTCTTAATGGAAGCAAAAGGGAAATCAAATTATCTGCTATAAGTCCTGCATGACATGTTTTTTGACAAACTTTTTCCATTCATGATCCTGAAATTTTCGAATTTAAATTGTTCATCCTACGGAAGATTCTTAATAACTTTTTAATTTTTGTTAAATTTGCTATATATACTCAGTTTGCTATATATTTGCTAAGTATACTCATGAGAAATTTGAATATTTGTAATACTTTATTTCTTATTTTATGAACTAAAAAACTTTTGTTCTAGAAATATCTCGTTTAGATTTGTACATGGAAGCTATTGTATTTATTCATTTGGAATGCAATTGAATATTCAGATGTTCTGAAAACCGAAAGAGTTTAATGCTCAGATTAGAATGTTTATATTTGTAGAGACCTTCAAACAAATTTATCACCTTGTTACTTTTGTTGTTTAAATAAACATGAAGTCCATTTTATGAATACCTTCAAAAACATCTTAATAATTCGAAACAGTTATCAGTTTCAGAGTATATTTTAGTGCACTGAAAATGACTTCCATAATAACAAAAATATCACTTTAGAAATTGTACTATTTGAGGTTGTAATTTAAAAAATATTGCGAAGGTATAAAATCAGCTGATTTATTTATAAAAAGCACATGAAAAATACAACAATGATTTCCCCAGCACTTATATTTGTTTTTATTCCATCCTTGAATTAGAAAAATTCGAATTACCACAACAATTATTTTCATAATTTTATTATCATGAACAATCTAATCTACCTGAAGCAGATTTATATAGCAACATGTTTAATACTAGTTCGGTAGACAGTGCATGTCAAGTATAAAAAACAACTGAGATTTGGTTTTTTTTATCGCTGTCTTTAAGTGTTTAGCCATTTTTTTTCTTTTCGATTTCGAATTATTCTCACAAGGCTGTTTTTATCAGTACGGACGAGTTTTCTGTTTTGCTTATTTGAGGTAATGTAGAATCTCCCCTATAGCCACGACTTCTGATGTAAATGCTTCATCAATGGGAATCTACAAAATTTCAACATTCTGTTTGACGAGATTAATTAATGTTTAAAGCAAGGTTTTGTAATGTTTAGGGTTAAGAAAACTTTTAAAATATTAAATTTGATGTTCCTATTGCTGTACTTTTCAATGTTTACTTAAAGTAAGAACCTCATTTGCAAACTTAAATGAACAGAAATAGTTGTTCTGTTCCAGGATTACACTATATGCGTAGCAGCCTCGTCATCAAAATAACCTTATCATTCTCTGTTGCGTAATGTGCATTTCTGGGGTATCTTAAATCCAGTGGTAACTCGTTCATAGGGCTGTAGAGCTGCAGCCCCCTCCTCCCGAAATTATTTTAAAAATCTGTATTTTCGTTTATAATCTTATTTACTTATTTTTCTACACAGAGATTTTTATGATCAACGAAAATTGAATTTTTTTTAAATGAAGAAAGAAGGCAGAAAATGAATCAACAAGTAGGAGAGACATAGACTCGAGCTGCATAAAATGATGTTTGTGGTTCTCTCTTTTTTTCTCTCCCAACTAATCGTCACTATATCAGCACTTAACAGTCTTTTCAATTCTAGCGCATTCATAGGTGATTCAAAAGTATCTCGATCACTTGTAAAGAAGCATCCTTCCTAAGCTCACTTTTGAAATTATGAAAGCCTTTGCGTATCATTTACGGAGGGATTATTTGCAATGAAGTTCGTAGACTGAGTTTTAAAAAGTTCAAATTCTTGGAATTTGCCACTGGATGCAGCAAAGGTAGATCAGGCAATCTAATATTACTCTTAAGAACTATATTCTCAATTTCTGTCTCTTTTTTACACTTGATCAAAAATGTTAGCAGGGTTACCTCAACTTGTTGAGATTCTTCTTCCAGATCGATAACAACTTTCAGTGCATCTTCTAGGTCCACATCATCAGGTAATCTACAATGTCAAATTTTTATATCTTTTAAAAATTTATTGTTGAAATCAATGGATATCTTAATTACATCATCTGATAGCTGGAATGACTTGATGAAATTCGAAACATTTTTCTGTTTTAAAGTGGCAATTTAGTACGGTAAGCGACACTTTTCAAAGATTGCTCCGCTTGCAGACGATCCAGTGTTAGGAATGGCTTTATGGCCAATGTGGTGGTATGCCAGCATTAAAACTATTCGTCGATGCTTCAGTGGTAGGAAGGAACAGATTGTTACTCCAAAATAAACATGAGATTTATTACTATGAAAATTTAGTATCAACAGGCACTTTGAAGATTAAAGGAAGGACGGCAAAGAACGTGTCCGCTCTGTTTCAACCAGATTAGGTAACAATGAATGATTTACTCCGTCCTGCCAAAGGGCCAGGGAAATACTGAATGACCGAGCTGTTGAGACCATAACACAGGAACCTGTCCTGTTACCTAATGGCCATCACCGGCCCTGGAACAGACTCCTACCGTAGGAGTCATCGGAGATGTGGCCAATGCAATCACACACTCAAGAATCCATGCGTCCATCATCCATCAAGAATGTGGCCCGAGAGAAGACGCAACCCACTAACTTAACCGACGACGTGGCATCCACGTACTCGAGGTTTCCCCTGCCGTAGGGAGAACCTGATTAGGTGAGAGAAAGTTGTTGAGGGCATCACGGTTGGATGACCGTGCGGTTGCGACCATAAGGCCCGGTGCACACCAGCCAACTTGTGTAGTTGAGCAGTAAAATATAACAATAGTAACACACATGCTCCCTTTGTGGTTCTACAGAGGGAATGGCGGTTACTATTGTTATTTTTATAGCTTGAATGACACGAATTGGCTGGTGTGCACCGGACACAACACAGGAACCTGGCGTGTCACCTAATGGCCATAACCGGCTCCGGAACAGACTCCTCCCATAGGAGGTCACTCCGTCGTTGGAGATGTGGCCAATGCAACCACTCACTCTTTAATATACCCCAAGAGAAGACACAACCCACTAACTTAACCGACAACTTGGCATCCACTTACTCGAGGTGTCAACTCCTGTAGGGAGAACCTGATTAGGTGAGTGCAAGTTGTCGAGGGCGCCACGGCACGAATCAAACAGGAAGTGGCAAGTATTAACACAGATCGAGTATTCTTAGATTTGGTAAGCAATTCTATTTCTGTTCTAAAGCTGCGTTGCTACGGCCTGTCTTTCCGCGAGTTCCGTCCTCGGTTATCCCCTATCGTTGGAACAGGAACAATGGAATTTACTCATGGGCTTGTAAGTGCGTCTGCTGTTTCCCGCGTTATGGCGGTAAATAGTTCGCACGTCAAAGGAGGTGGACGTGGCCAGGCAGCGTCAGAGCATCCGTTCACTCGAGGGCTGCCGAGAGATTTGCCAAGCCACGCGTCGTTGGAACGGCGCGACTGGTCGGAATTCCACCGACCACAGTCCACTAGTTCGAACCTTGAGCGAGTTTGGGTTTTACCAAGCCACACGCCATGGGAACAAGGTTTTGGTCTAAATTGTTGGTAAAACAAATAGTTCTTTAAACATGTATGTTGCAACAGGAATGTCACAGTAAAAGCAATAAGTAGTTTTCGATTTAGTTTTGCAGTAAAATACTAAATGTAATCGAAAACTACGAAGCGGTGATATGCGGCGTAGTCAATCATTTTTTGTGAGTGCTTCCTTTTCAAAGATTGTTGAAATTTCTATGCTTTGCAATCTGGAAAGAATTTATTATTTTTTTGTGAAATTATATATTTTTCTAAATGTCTCTTGACTATGAACACTATTTTAACAAACCTCTGTCTGTTGGTTTAGTCATTTGGAAGAATTGGGACTGTGTATACATAAAAAAAGTATATGTAATGCGACTGCACATACTAATCTATAAATGCATTCAAATTACTCTTTCATATTTTACACTCACATAATTGGTGTTTTACAGATTTTCTTACATGTAATAATGCATTAAAATTTCAATGATAATAAAATCGCATTTATGATTTTTTGCGCTGTTTTCATTTAAATATTTCATTTTAAAGGAGACGAAGTGCGTATATGCGCTAAATATTTTTAGAAGCTCATTTAAATTAAAAAAAATATTTTTGTCTCTTTATCCCTAGCACAAACGAAGAGATACAAATGCGATTTCGAGCAAGGTAGCATATGTTCGTTTCTGACGAACACGGAAGGGAACGCGGAAAACTGGAGAATCGGAAGAGGGAAACTGACTGTTGCTGATACCGGTCCGTCCGTGGATCACACCACTGGATCAGGTAAGATTTGTATTGTTTTGCATTATCGGCGCAGAAATATCATTTTTGCAATACGATAGTTTTAGAGAAAATTAAAGTTGCAGTACAGATAAAGCTACGCAATATATCGTCGAGTCCAGTTGAATAGTCCTGATCTTTACATATTTAAAAGTGATTCATACGTTGGGGAACAGTTTAGTTTTAAACAAAAGTTATCAGTATTTTAGTTAGATTCCTTATAGGAAATCTACCTATTGCAATGATTCTCATAACACGACTTCTGGAAAATTTCTGCAGATCTTCACCGATC
>BGPR01033589.1:0-16900 GCA_013235015.1 Araneus ventricosus | reverse complement strand
GAGAAATCAGTTAATGTGCACATTATCTGGCTAATCTGCAGATTAACTGATTTGCTTCGTTAAAGTGCCTAAAATTGTTTCATTTCTCAAATTACCTAGGTAATCTGCAAATTACCTAGATAATTTGCACATCACCTACTAGGCATTCGTTAAAGTGAAAATAAGATCTTTGCTGGAACAACGGCAACGTTTTTGTACTCTTAAATTAACATAATGTTATTTATTTATTTTTCGATATCTAAAGAATCAAGTTAATACAGTCAAACAATCAACAAATTAGTTGATAGAATCAATCATCAATCAATTAAAAAACTGTAATCGAAAGAATCAAACGGTTTAAAATATTATTACAATTAAGGAAATTAATGTAATGTTATTTATTTATATTTCGATATTTAAAGAATCAAGTTAATACAATCAAACAATCGACAAATTAGTTGATAGAATCAATCATCAATCGATTAAAAAACTATAATAGAAAGCATCAAACGGTTGAAAATATTATTACAATTAAGGAAATTAATGCAATGTTATTTATTTATTTTTCGATATCTAAAGAATCAAGATAATACAATCAAGCAATCAACAAATTAGTTGATAGAATCAATCATCAATCGATTAAAAAACTATAATAGAAAGAATCAAACGGTTGAAAATATTATTATAATTAAGGAAATTAACATAATGTTATTTATTTATTTTTCGATATCTAAGGAATCAAGATAATACAATCAACAAATTAGTTGATAGAATCAATCTTCAACCAGTTAAAAGACTATAACTAAAAGTGGAGGAAGGGGGGTAGGTGTAAGGAAAAGAAATGAGAGAAACAAACTTTTGAACTTTAACGATACGGAAGCCGTTAATGTGCACAATACCTAGGTAAAATGCGGAAAACTCTTGATTCCGCGTGTTAACGGAGCAAATCAGTTAATCTGCAGATTAGCTAGGTAATGTGCACATTAACGGCTTTCCAGCTTTAGCGGTAACATATGCATTAAATAGATATGACGAATGCGAACATCAACACAAAGTTTACAAAATATAAAAATTTGTAGATTAATTAAAGTCGTTTATGTCAGGTAGATAAGAGGTAAAATGTCTTATATATAAAATTATCCAAGCACCACAGAACGAGGTTTTAATTTAGTCCTAATTGTGAGGAATTTTTCATAATAATGAATAATTTTTGTAAGTTTTTTATTGATTTCAAATTAAGTTTTGTATTAAAGTTAGCGAATTCTGATGTGATGTTGTTAAAAGTGAATGTTAATTATCAAATCTAAAATATATTATTTATTTTTTTCTGTTATGTACTGTAATTTGTTACTTAGATTACTTATACAACTTTTCTTGTACAGATATCAAGGCGTTACAGAAGTTTCTGTTGAAAATTTTAGTAATAGAATTTTTAAAAATATTTGAAGGATTTGTCAGTGTTACTTTAGATCTAAGTAGGTATCTAGGAATTTTGCCTAGCAAGGACATTGGTGAAATGAAAAAAATAGTAAAACATTTAATACCAAACTATGTACATTGCAAGATGTCAAAACTATGCGTTGCATTAGGTGCGAAATGTAATTGTTTATCAGTGAAAATGAGAAAAAATGAGTTATTTTAATGCAAACCCAAATTATAATTATGATACAATTATATTTACGTTTTTAATTTTGTACTCTAAATTTAATGATGACAAGTTCATAAAATATTCAACATGATGTCTAGTTTGAATTTAATATTAAATATTTGTTTCGATTCTGTTGCATTGCAACAGAAATTTTAGAATTTTTTAAGGCATTTAATATTATGCTATTAAGGTAAAGTTTTTAACATTAAGTTTCCATATAAGAAATGGGAGAAGTCTTAATACTTAGTCAGAATATAACCAAATACTAAGATTATTACTCTCTGGGTTCTTTTTTTCACTTCCTGTTTTGCACTTGTTGAATTAGGCGATATTCTTAATTTGGCGTTTGTTGGAGGCGAAATAAGGTTGGGGAAAAAAAATTTATTTTCTTCGTTTGAGTTTTTTTTTTAATTTTTATTTCTTGGGGATGTTCCTTTCTCTACAATTCCACTTCAGGATTTTTTGTGTCTATTTAGGGTATTAATTTTTAGACCAATGCTAGACCCTTAAACAGAAAAAAATCCTATTTGAATCTCTGCTTTTTTTACTCTTGACGACATACAAAGCCATATTTCCCCATTTTGTTTTCTCGCTTTGTCTTCACTTTGTTCTGTAATTATTTGAACAAACATAGGCCTGTATATTAAACAGAGGTACAGTAGCACCCCAGGAATCTGAAATTTCGGATAATCCAGACATCTTTTTAAAATTTTCTGAAAACTTTTTACTGAAAAGTGAATGAAAAATAACAAATACGAATCACAAATAAAGCTATTGTTTATTCCTAACTTAAAAGAGGTATTCGAATTGGTTTTTAACCCCTTCAGTCCGAATTAAGAAATAATGGAGTTAGAATTTTTTTACTTTGGCGCACTGTGTGCTACTGCAAACGTTAGCATAAATAAAATTTCAAGCCTGTAGTTGAAAAATTAAAAAAGTTACCCCACGTTCGGCATCCGGACAATACCGGATATTTCAACTGAAAAAAGACAAAAATCTCACAAATTTCACTTTAAAATGGTTGTCAAAGAATGATAAATTATTGTAGAAGCCTTTTAAATGGTAAGAAAAGGATTAAAAAAAGAAATTACTTGAAAAACAAAATTCACCACCGAGCTCTATTTTGGAAAAAACGATGATTTTCTCGATTTTTTTTGGAAAAACTAAAAAAATGAAGTGATTCCATACCTGAAACATAAAATTCTTGCAACGCTTATATTTCTAAGAAACCCGAGAATCAAATTATAAAAACAGCATGCAGTTTCGTCAATTATTAAATTAATAGGGGCTATTCAAAGTTGACGTCCGGTATACCGGACACCAGGTCTGAAGGGGAATGAAAACAGCACTGAATTAGTAGATACAAACACAGATATTTTTTTGGTTGAAATCTATAAGTTGGAACACAGCTTAGTTAAAACCGCGCCAGCGCGCCAAGTCGCCAAGCTAAAGATAAACAAACGTGCATCGGTCACAGTTAAAGGTTAATCGCTTCATGTTGACTCGTTTTGAACCCAATGCGTTTGTGGTTTGTCGTTGCACTATCTCCCGTTTTAAACGTAGAATTTCAACAGAACTACTAGCTTTCCTAGCTCATTGAATGTACGGAATCTGTTACTTTTAATTATTCTAATGAAGCAGGAAAAATTGCGCTCGCGATGCCTGCGGCATCTGAAACGAGCACCCGGCAAATTTTTTTAACTTAAAAGAACATCAGCGGCTTCGCTTTCAGCAAGGTGGCCTCCTAGTAGCTTCGCTAGCTTAGTGAGTGTACGGAATCGGCTTCTTTTAATTACTCTAATGAAGCAGCAGAACATTTGCCCTAAGTAGCGTTCAAAACAAGTAATAGTAAAAAATTAAGACTTACTCAGTTCTAATATTTGCACTTGGGAGGAAACGCTCTTAATGTATGAAAAAGAAATGAATAATGCGGCGCATTAAGGAAACCATCGCGCAGGTGAAGACAGCATTCCAAACGATGAATTCCAAAATATGACAAAGCAACTTCAAAAATTCCATGCAAACGATTTTTATTATAAGGCAAAGAAAAAATCTCTTAATTATATGATCGGAAAAATATATAAAAGTTTATTTAGTGATATATAAAAATATATCACTAAATAAACCCAAGTTCTATTTGTCATTTTTTTACTAATTGAAATCATCCCAATTAAAATATATTTTATTATTTAATTAAATATTTAATAAATATTTTAAGTTATTTAAAAATCCGCGTAGTATGTAAACAGCTCAAATCACGCGAAACGTTTGCCATGACGTAAGCGATCCAGCCGATGGGTTGCCAATGGAAGTAATCCGCTTGATTCCTCAGGTTACCATATTGGCGATGATATCGCGTGTGTTCCAACTTGTAGATACCGACCATTTTTTTACCCTAAACTTGTTTGTCACTGTACCGTTCAAAGCATCGCATGCTCTTTCCATACGCCTTCACAGAGCATTCATAGTCAATATTTTACTGCATTTCGTTTATCAAGAGTATTTTACCGATAATCCGAATTCCCCGTAATCCGAACAATGGTCAGCCCCAATTAGCTCGGATTCCCAAGGTTCCACTGTAATACCTATTAGATGAGAATGATGAATTTGATTAGATTTATGAATCAACTAAAATACTTTTGATTGGAATTGCTGGTTTGATTGGAAGTTGGTTTGTGTAGAAGGTATTTTCGAAAGAAAAGTTCCTGTGAAGAATTAGTTTTAAACCAGTGACTGCAAAATTTTTGTTCATAAAGTTTCAGCAGAAATTATGAGTAATATTGCACATATCAAAAGAGCTTGGATAAATTTCTACTACTTAAAATTTTTGGTAGATATGGTTTTTGACTGAACATATAATCATTGTTCAATCAAAAACCATGCAAGTTTATACTTCTTAATGCATATCATGTATGACTGAAATAATGTGTACAAAGATTTATTGTTATTTTTCAATTCCTACTATTAGTTCACACTCTCCCTATATATATTTATTTATATATCTTGGTCAAATTTTCAATCGTTAATAAAATACTTTTTATTCATCCACTCAAGTTCAAATACATTTTTTAAACTTGTAGTGGATGACACTTGATGTTAATACAGTTTTTTTCAAATATTAATTCATTAATTAAATTGCTAGACTATTAATTAAGATGTTAGACTTGGCGACAAACTTGGCGATAAATTTGGCGACCATTTTGGCGACTTGGCGGCAAAGTTGGCGACTTTGGCGACAAAGGGAATTTTCAAGATTCAATCGTTAATAAAATACTTTTTATTCATCCACACAAGTTCAAATACATTTTTTAAAACTTGTAGTGGATGACACTTGATGTTAACACAGTTTTTTCAAATATTAATTCATTAATTAAATTGAATTAATTAATTTTAGTTTTATATGGGAGAAAAACATTTCTAAAATAAAATTTTTCTTTGTTGACCTAAGTAGGAATTGACTTTTAAAAAAATTTATATTACTTGTTTTCACAGTGTATTGCTATGTTTCACATTTGTCATATTGTTTGCACATAAACCATTGTAGTTATTCTTTTAGAAGCAATTTTATGACAATCTTAGATATATGACCTTCTTTACTTTTAGTTGTAAATTATATCTCCGTTTTAGCTTTTGTGAGAAAAGAGGACTTGTAACTATGAAGCGACCTGGTATTGAAAGTTTAATGCAATCTTGTGTTACATATCACTCTCAACTAATGTAACTGCCAATATGACTCATGATTTAGTTTCTTAAGATAAGTGTTGAGATATTTCGCGTCAGACTCTTTGTATTTATTGTTCGATATATGGATTATATTGTTGTTATTAAATGTATGTTATATATAAAATGTTTCTCTTTTTTTAAATACGAATTCATAAACACTATCAAAAGTTATCTTCATGAATAGGGAAGTTAAAACAAAAGACTAGGAAATAAATTCTACTCTACAAATTATTTATTTCGTTTAAAAAAAACTAAAAAGGTTTCAATGTTTTTCTGATATCTAGAATAAGATAATTACTTTTAAACGAACATTCAAAATTGCACATTAAATGTTTATTAGAAAATTTAGATTAGAACTTTGATATTCAGTGTAGATTGAAAGTTTAAGCTGTTTAGAATAAAAACCATTTTTCTTTTATTAGAAAATAGGAATCGAAGATTAGCAATAATAGTAGTTAGACTCACCTAATACTGTATTGCGATGCAATTTTTTACAAGAAATCTGATAATTTTTTAAAATAACATTTATTTGAGGTTCATTTTCGTTATTTTCAAATAAAATTTTGAAAGCATGACATCATTTCAGAAAAGGATGTCACTGATTTTGGCTGGATATTTAAACAATTTATATAAAAAGGAAAACAATTGCAGGAGAGAGGACGGCTCAGGAACAATATCGTAAAACCGTGTGGCCGATGGAAAAAGTTTATATTCTCACGGAAATCATGATGACTTCGAAAAACAAAATAACTCAACTTGTAAATTACAGGCTCGAAGAATAACTATTTGAATTACATTCCAATTTTGTACTTAAACAAAAAAAAGCACATACATTGGAAGATTTAAAACATTAAGCGAGTAGTTCATACTACGAAAAAATATTTTCTCTCTCTTTAAGAAACATATTATGGATATGACTGACTAGAGAATATGCACAACTTTTAGATCGAGTTTTAATAAATTACAGTTCCCAAGAATCTTATGACTTCTAGTTTCATTCACAACGAAGTCAATACATGCCACAAAGAAATTACTGTTAAGATCTAACACTTACAACAATAATATTTTCCTGCTTTTTATAAAACTGGGACTTGGCACCCTAAGAATTCCGGAAAATCAATAAAAATATCGATTTTCAAATTTTGAGTGGAAAATGATCTTTGAACCTTTGACTTAATAATATGAAAGTTTTAAAACAATCAGACAAATATTTAGTGAGATATGAAGTTATTTTGTCTAACATTTCATCACGTGCCGCGCCCACTTCCAATGTTTAAATCATGCATATTTCATGTGCAAGTTGCAAAGTCACCTAATTTTTTTCCATAAAAGCAAAGCAAGATAGTTGTTTCAAACAGTAGCGGTTTAATCTTTTTTGTTTACTGTTTTCGCTTCTTTAATTATTTATGAAGCATATCATCATCATGATCTCTGCTTTCGCTTCTCATTTTGTTTGAATTTCTCACTGTCAATAAAATTTCAATAAAATGGTTTTAAATTTTTTCTCTGTTATAATGGATATTTGATAAATAGTAGTGCAGATCATTTATTAAATATTTTGACTAAAAAATTTGAAAAAAGTGAAATTTTTCGCATTTTTTAAAAAAATTTTTTAATTATCCCTATAAATGATGATGCTAATTAATAATAAATATTAATAAAATTGATAGGTTCAGGTTATTGCTCTGAAAAAAAACTAGCTTGATGTAAGTTGTTTTTATTACAATTTTATTGTTTTTAAAACTTTAAATCTGTTTTTCTCAGTTTGCTTTTTTCCAAAATTGTGTCTGCTCAAAATGCTAAAAGTCGATCTCTTTTTATTCTAATTACTTGAAATTTTTTCTGTTCACTCACAAATGCATGCTTACTAGAATTAGGGATGGATTTGTAAAAATTTTGATTAGAAAATGTTTTTAAAATGTACAAAGTGAAAAATTCTGATATTTTCCAAAAATTTTCACAAAATTTTGAACAAAATTTTTTTCTCTGAAACTAATGTAGATATCAAAAGTCCGATCCCTATTTCTGTTAAGTACATTGAGAGGTCTCTTTCAAAAAAAGTTGGAGGAAAAATATTAAAAATTGTATGAGAAGAAGCATTTTAAAAAAAGGGTTAATTTTTTTAAAAAATTTAAAATTTTTAAATTTGTAATTTTTCAAAATGAAAAATATTTTAGAAATTTCAGTTTCTGCACAGTTTACATCTATCTACTACAAAATGAAATAAGTTTGATCAAAATTGTAGAAAAAAATTTGGGTGTGCTTAAGAAGAGATATTGAATGGTGAACATAACATTCGTACATTAAAGATACGCTTTGAATAGTCCTTAGAAATTCTTAACGTCATTGCTGTAACTTCACTCTTCAAATTGACACTTTTTTCCGTCTTATTTTGAAAGTTCTTTCCAACTGATGGTGTACAAACAGTCGATGCGAAAACACTCACTCATTGAATGTGAAGAACGAAAAACGTTCATCGTTGCAGCGCTGGGTGCTTTAGAGCTAATTGAAGACGACATAGAAGGTGGTAGGTCACACTTCTAACAAGGTCACGAAACCCTAGACCTACGTCTGTAGGCGGCATATTTTCATGTCTCTAAGCATGTATTTTATTTTCTTACAGTATCATTTTGCTCTGTAACCTTGGAAACAAAAAAAATATTGTGCAATATCGAATTACGTAATCTTGTGTCGCAGGAGTGGCGTTCTTCGCGCGTTATAAAAAATAATTGCTGAAAAAGCTGCTGTGACATAAGCAAAAGTTATTTTGAAAGAAAAAGTTGATAGAATTTTTTTGAAATGCGATCCGTTAAAAATAGAAGATATATCGAAGAAGTGATCTCGCCGACACCAGAAAGTCCCAGGAGATTTTCTTAAGCTGCTGTGACATAAGCTAAAGTTATTTTGAAAGGAAGTCGAATCCATTCATTTTTAATCTTCTTTATCTCAATCTTTTAAATCTGATACAAATCTTTACTTAGAGTGTAAAAATAAATACTATATATTTCTTTTATTTATTTATTTTTTCTTCTTTCTAATATTTAAAAACAGATATATTTGATTTCTAATCTGTCTTTCGTTACGTTTGATTGTATTTTGAATTTTTAGTACAAAAGTATTATATTTCATTATATTGCACCAAGGACATGATTGGAAAACAGTTTCGAGTACTCATCGAAACATGCGAAACAACAAAACTGTGTCACACCTTAAGAATTGTTATTAAAATAAGAAAATATTTAAACTGTGTATCGTTAAACATAAAAGAATGGAGTGTGAAATAACATAAAACATGATTAAAATTCTTTAAACGTAAATAAAATTTCTATTAACATGTGTGCAGTGTAGGTTAGATGTTACGTATATAACCACCTCTGACACGGGGCAAATATTTCTCCCTCTTTTGAAGATTTTGTGGAATCTACTGTTAAAATGTTAACAGCATTTTGTGTAATTTTAGGTGTTTCCCACTGGTTCACTCACGCACTGATTTCGAAAGTAAACATACTTAAAATGGAAATCACATTCAAAAGGTAACTTTCAGTGGCGAATCTAGGATTCGGCTCGGGGGGGGGTGAGGGCATAAAAATTTTGTATCGTCGTGACGAATGTCAAACCTCAAGGCTAAAGTAAACCAAAACTGTTTAACTTTACAGACTTGACTCACCTGACAATAAGAATCATAAAGAACAATACAATACTTTCGATAATTTAATAAAAATTACAATGAAATAACTAGCCAAAAAATGTCTTCGACCGCGTCAAAACTACAAGTACAAGTGGAATGACTACAAAAATAGGACAATTTTCGAGCCTGTATAGCCAGAAAGCAATGTTGAAACGTTTTTATTACTTTTTTTAAAAGAGGGAAATTAAGAAAAAACAGTTGCAATGATTTTAAATAAAATCAAGAATTCTGGCTTGGCTTTGGGGGGGGGGGCGGCTGTAGCCCGATAGCCCCCCGCCTGGATTCGCCACTGGTAACTTTAAAATGGCTCATGCATTGTTGTACTGGAAAGTATTGTTATCCAATTCATTCCAAGTGCTAATTTTGGTACCAGATTGAACAAGCTTGAAAAACTAACTCTTCTTTCATGAAAGAATAGAACTATATTCAGCTTTAGTGCTTAGTGGAGCAGCTAGAACAGGAGTTCCCAACCTTCCCCCCCCCCCGCGTACCCCTTGATTATTCTTTTTATTTTCGCGTACCCCTACTGCCATATCTTCCTCGCAAACCATCCGTCAATGCAAAGAAGTTTTTTATCAATAATGTTAATGGCTTAGGTAAGCTTAACAGTCAAATGACTCCAATTAATAACATTTTCAGAACTTCAATTTGATTTTTCATTTTATTCCATTTTTACTTTCTCGTATACGAAGTATACACAGAGAAAGTATTGTGATCGTCAAAAATTCGAACTGGAGATTTTGACGAATCTCCACGTTTTAGACCTCCCTGAGTACGAAAAACACAATTTTGGAATTAGGTCTGTCTGTGAACACGATAACTCGAAAGCTAGTAGAGCTACGGGGATGAAATTTGGTATGTAGTCTTTAAACATAATTTGTAGGTTTCTTTCAAATTTTGGACAAAATCCGTCTAAGGGAAGTCTGTGCGGGTTCATGTGAACACTATGACTCAAAAACTTGAATAGCTAGATGGAAAACATTTGGTACAGTTTTGTAATCATGAATGTAGGTCCGTATCAAAGTTTGGACGAAATCCGTCAAGAGGTTGACTGTCTGTCGGTCTGTATAATCAGGGCCGTACCGAGGGGGTGGCGAGATTGACCCCCGCCAATGGCGCAGGCAGAACGGGGGCGCAAAAATGACCATTTAAAAAACGTAGTTTAATAGTTGGATTGGTACGATCTGCTGTGCAAATAAAAAAGAATTTGAGCATAAGTCTTCAGTGGCTCACTAAACATTACGGGAGTGGCTAGTTGTTTTGTCCAATGGTCAAGTTTCCAGATTGTCTGGTTGTGACCCCCTTACAGAGAGAGAGAAAGAAGGCTTGTGACTTTTCGTGGAACAAAATAGCAAGCAACTTTATGTTACAAACTGATGCGGCAATGAGCACTTTAAGTTTCTTGCTGCCACAGGAAAAAAGGATCCCTCCAACAAGGCGAAAAGGATCCTTCTTTGACCATGGGTGTGGTTCTCGCCAAGAGATGGCGAAACAACATGCCTTTTAATCTTTTTTTGCATCTCATTTTACATTTTTTAAATTCACGTCATTTGACTATTAAAATCTCAAATGAAAAGGGGTATCGCACTTTTTCTTAGAGTTTTGTGTTTCAGGGTGGATAGGTTTTATTTCATTTTGTTAACTATACTGTAGGAAGGATAAAGAGACCTCGTCCTTATTGGACGAGTGGTCCTTTGGTGTTTCTTTAGTGGCAAATAAATACGAAGGAAAATGTTGCATTTCTGTTTTTGTTTCATCAGAGAGTGGGCGCATTAAGAAATACTTGGACATTTTCATTCTTTTCTAAGGAGATAAATTATTTTTAAAGAGGTGAGCTCAAATTATTTATGTATTTTTAAATTGCTTTTGTTGTATTAAATACCAGCCGCCTTCTACTGCTAGCTGATTCGCCCATTTTATTAATTATATATTATTTATGACAACCAATTTTAATAACGTCAACTTATTTAATTTGAACTAAATTTTAAGACAATATGTCTTGCATCTAATAAAAATTACGACTTTGATTTTTACATTCAATTGTTAAAAAAGTCTTAGGCAGAATGGCTCTTTAATATCATTAAATTCAATGAAAATTAATTTATATATCGATCATGCATAATTCAGATTTAAATTACATTTACTACACTTCATTTATCTGACTACAACTTGAATGTTTTACCTAATTATTACAAATAAATAGATGGTATGGTTTCGATTAAAGATTATCTACCTTAAGTGAAAAAATGAATTTTAGATCATAGCTAAAAAGGAAATTTATCAAAATAATATAATAAATTTATTAAAAAAATAAATTTATTTCAAGTAGCAAAAAATTAACAGAAAATTAGACTAAAAAACTCGAAAAGCAAGGAAAATGGCAGCATATCATTACAACAAAAGGCGATTTTATATGATAATAATGAAAATAAATTTTTCATCACGTCTTTTAATATAAGAGAAACATTAAATTAAACATGTAGAGAAATATTAAATTAAAGATTTGATGAATCAGTGAAACTGGTTTGACTTTCAATCCAGCATTGTTGTAAATGATACATAAAAATATTTTTTAAAAAATTGCCAAATTTAAGAAAAAATTACACGACAACTAGACTGTTATCATTTGAGATTTAATTTTTTTATGAAATATAAGACGGTATAGAAATTATTTTTAAATGATAATATTTCCGGCTATTATCGCTAACCCCCCCAATTCTTTCTTAAGTTTTAATTAATCAAAGTTTTAAAAAACTCACTGAGGTGTACTTTGCCACCCTTCATAGTAGGTTTGTACCAAATTTGGCAACTCTAGGCTCAACGATCTGTATTATAGAACGCCAACAGACAGTCACCAATGCATATATGCGCTTTTATTAGTAGTAAAAATATGCATACAAAAGCATGATTACAAGCAAAATATAAAATTAGCATTATAGTATTTCGTGTTAGAGTTTATTGTATAAATAATCTAATGCAACTATTCTACACCAAACCCATGATCTCCTTGATTTTACTTGTCTTGATAATTGTAACTGATTTGACCATAAAATTTTACTTCACAAATAATGTGTACAAAGATGAATGTTATTTGCCTTTTAGAAAAATCGACATTTTTGCTTGATATTGATGAAATTTGGCGCATATACTCTTCAAAACAAGAGTAGAATCAAGACCAACTTTTCAAAGCTCAAAAGATAATTAAAATTTCAGTTAATAAAAAAGTAGGCAAGATTTTGCATTTTTTTCGCCGTATTTTTCAAAAATATCATCTAAAAGATAACTTTTTACGTCATTTTAAAATTAAAAAAGATCTTTTTAATGTCACCAATTTAATAACTGAACAATTTTTTTCTTTAATTCAAAGAAATTAAAAAAATGTATGACTTGTAACAATACTTTTCAATTTTAAAATGACAAACGAATTTCCTTATTTAATCACATTATCACTAATTTCTTTATTTTTATATAATCGCATAGTTAATCACATGACCCCAGCATTGCGAAGTTCACGGATGAGAAGCTGCGGAATAAGTAAACTGGTTCTCGCTCCCTTGGTGGATACAGTAATGGTGGTGTGGCTCTTAGGGCCCATCTCCAATGACGGGTCGTCTTTTGATGACTTTCGATGACTTTCTTTTCTTTTAAGTTAGTAATTTTTGTACTATACTCTATACATAGTTGCGAAGCAAATAAATTCGTCTCTTTATTATGCATCACACAAAAGCCAATGTTCAATAGTTGCAATAAGCAATAAGATATAGATTTTGTTTTATTTTCTGTCTTTTAGAAAATACCTGCAATTTGTAATTTATTTGATGATACATTTACTTTGTTGTGTACAGTATTTTTTGAAGAATATAGTTCATTATAGTATTTTTTAAGGATCCGTAATTTTTTAAAACCTATTTAATAAATCATAAAATATGCTACATTTGTGTATAAAAATATTTGGAGAAATCTAGTTTTTTCCGGGTAGGAGTTTTATAGAAGGGATGAATAATTAATAAAAATGTGTCACGTAATCGCGGGGGGGCCGCAGCTTTGCCAGTTCCGCCAAGGGCGCAGGATCACCTCGGTACGGCCCTGTGTATTATCGCATCTCCAACGAATCCACTATCTCCACGCGCATACGTACTGGACGCAATCTTCTGTGCACGAAATTTATTGAGTCCTGCTTGACGCTTTTTTTTCATCCGATTCTCCATGCGCATGCGTACTGGTAGCAATCTGTGCACGCGGAAGGATTGTGAGACTTTGTCCTCGAGCCAGCAAGAGCAGAAATCGGTACGCATTTAATCGGAACGCATCTCTTTGATTCTTTACCTAAATATTTCCTGAGAGTCATTGGATCCTGGGTTACAATAGGTTCGAATTTTTTTATCCACGCGGGGGAGGGGAAACAGCACCTTTTTCGAGAAGTATACGAGAAAGTTTAGGGGAGATCACTCCCGCTGGTTACAATAGTATTAGTTCAACGTCAAGCAGATGAAATCAGTATTGTAGCAATTTCACATTAACTTATAAGGATAGCTACAAATTACACTTCTTTTTTCTTTCTTTTTTTCTTATTTGGAGGGTAGGTTTAGTGCTTGCACAATTTCCACTTTTGCTTTTTACACGAACTTTGGGGAAATAAAATTTTGTAACATTTTTAATCCTTTATTTTTTCTTTTGTCCGCCATTACCGACTTTGAGTTCGCGTACCCCCAACTGGTTCTTCGCGTACCCCCAGGGGTACGCGTACCACAGGTCGAGAACCTCTGATCTAGAAGGACGACTGTAGTTCATTTGCTGCATGCATTGAATGGAACTGGAAGCATTATTCTGAAATGAAACAGAATTGAAAACTTCACTGGTTGAGGTTTCTGAAAATTTAAAAATGGTTTCCTGATTACCTGTTTTAAGTTTAATTCTTTTTAAGACTTTTTTTCCAGCAGTTGTGGAATTTGGAAATTCTTCTGCAGTAAAAAATGGTGAATTAGCAGAAGCTGTTGCATAGTTTGGAACACTAAACGGAGGGGGAAATTATCGTGATGTTGAATTAGCAGAAGCTAATGCATAGTTTGGAACACTAAACGGAGGGAAAAATTATCATGATGGGGAATTAGCAGAAGCTGTTGCATAGTTTGGAACACTAAACGGAGGGGAAAATTATCATGATGGGGAATTAGTGACGATTCTTTCATAGCTTAATCATACGATCTCGAACATGTTTCGGAAGTTTTAAACTATCCTCGAAGCAAAACTAAATGAATAAATAAATGACTCTATATCAGTCCTAAGAATCCTCTAAGTATTCATCAATCAAAGTATAAGAAAAAAATTCTTTATAAAAATATTCACTTATGAAAGTATTTAAATATATTCAAATAATTTAATAATCCTTTTCTAGAGTCAAGGTGGTTTAAAACGGGGAGATTCATAAAAATCTCGAGTAGAAGTTTTTGACGATTACAATAATTTCTCTTCCTCTACTTCGTACGTAAGAAAATAAAATATAAATTTTATATTCTAAAATCCCATAATTTATGATCTTTGGTGGATATGAAACCTTAAAAACAGGACTCCTTAGATACACATTTGTGTTTCAGAGCTTGTTTCTTCAGAGGAGGATTTCCTTTCTGTGAAGTACAATTCTCGGGACAGTGTGCCAAGTTTAATGAGAAAATATATAATGTTCAACAGGTTCATCCATTTCGCTAAATGTTACATTTATAAAAATGTGTCCGATAAATTTTTTCTTAAATAAAAAGCATTTTATTTATTTTTATCTAAGCTACATATATATATTAATACGTGAAGAGAAAACTTTGCACCCCTTTTTAAGCACATTGCGTGCACGGAGGAGTGTGAGATTTGGCATCGTTAAAGTTCATATGGAGAAGGAGTGCAGAAAGATAAAATTTATGTAATGCTGATAGAACTCATAGGTAATTTTCACCGTTTTGTGTCTGTGTGCCGTTTTTCGGAGTTTGCTGATCGTTGGACACGTATGGCTATCGAATTGCACTTCATCGGCGTTGTCGCAGGCTGAACTTGGATGATTTGTAATTGATTTAATCCCCCCGCATGGAGAAGAAGTGCAGAAAGATAAAATTTATGTAATGCTGTTAGAACTCATAGGTAATTTTCACCATTTTGTGGCTGTGTGCCGGTTTTTCGGAGTTTGAAGATCGTTGGACACGGATGGCTATTGTATTGCACTACGTCGATGTTGTCGCAAGCTGCACTCGCTGGTTCCTGATTGATACTGGGTCTGGCCTCCCTTGGAGCTTATGCGGAGTGGATGATTAGTAATTGATTTAATCGCCCCGCAGTGAAATCCACTCCAAGAGGGAGTTTATTTAGATTATTTATAAAAAAACTCTTTGGAGTGAAATACAAAATGCGGATGATTTAAATCTGTCAATGTCAAACACATATTAGTCTGTGGTCAAACAGTCGCACAGAGTAGAGATTGTCTCTAAGGAATTTATATATAGTATGTACTACTAATACATTAAATTAAATAAAATAAAACATCCATTGCTTACGTTCATACTGAATGTCAAACACATAAAAATTTCTCTGAATTGAATGAATTGTGGTCAACAGTCGGACAACATTTATTTTTTTAACCGCCCAGGTTTTTTTGTTTCAATAAAAAATAACCTCAATAACGTTCAAACTTAAAAATTTAATGAATTGCGGTCGAATTTCGACCGCTGGGAGACCTATAGTAAAAATTATTGACTAATTTGCAAAAATTGCGAGTAAGAATTTTACATAGGGTGCCTTAGAAAAAAAATCTGAATTTAACTAGGGGATCAAGAATTGAAAAGGTTTGGGAACCACTGCTTTAGAGTGCTTCGAACGAATTTTTCCAATCTGTATTTGGCAGCATAATTTTTTTTACAAGTGAAAATCCACAACACAATATGCGAGCAGACAATTGGTTAAAAGTAAGAAAAGAAGAAAATCCGTTCTGTAAACAAAACATTTTAAATGGACAAAATAAATCCAAATTACTAAGAATTCGCATGTACGATTTACGTGGCCATTTGTTTATTTTTCTGTCTTCTAAATATTTTAAATTTGTTTATAGTTAATTTAAAAAAGAATCGGAACTGCCGTAGAACTGTAGACTTTCAATGTTAATTATCAGGAACACATTAACTTCCTATTTAGGTAATCAAAACAGAAAAACAATTTCCTTCCTACAGGAAACTAATTATAACTTGATGACCTTAGATTTGCAAATAAGTTACTTTATAATTTGTATCAAAATTTCATATCTGCTCCACATTTAATCCCATGAGCAGCTCGTACCAATCTTCTATAATCTTGTTCTTTACTGAAAAAAAGCGCTTCAGATGACTTTGCAAGTGTTCGTTTTCGTTCGCTTACAAAAGTTTAGCTGAATTTAATTTTGATTTTGAAAAACAGCAACTTTAACAGCAAAAACAGTGGTGGCTCTTCCACTGGGGTTGCAGACCTGCACCATTCCCAGCAACTATTTCAAAATTTTACTTATTCTTTTTCTTCTCTTCTTCTTTCAAAATTTTACTTATTCCTTTTCTTCTCTTCTTCTTTCAAAATTTTACTTATTCTTTTTCTTCTCTTCTTCTTTCAAAATTTTACTTATTCTTTTTCTTCTCTTCTTCTTTCAAAATTTTACTTATTCCTTTTCTTGTCTTCTTCTTTCAAAATTATACTTATTCCTTTTCTTGTTTTCTTCTTTCAAAATTATACTTATTCGTTTTCTTCTCTTCTTCTTTCAAAATTTTACTTATTCGTTTTCTTCTCTTCTTCTTTCAAAATTATACTTATTCCTTTTCTTCTCTTCTTCTTTCAAAATTTTACTTATTCTTTTTCTTCTC
>BGPR01033588.1:2412-16900 GCA_013235015.1 Araneus ventricosus | reverse complement strand
TCTTTTTGACGGATTTTTATACGGACCTACATTCATGACGATAAAACTGTGTACCAAATTTTATCCATCCAGCTATTCAAGTTTCTGAGTTATAGTGTTCACATGACCGCGGACATACAGACAGACAGACTTCCCATTGACGGATTTTGTGCAAAATTTGATAGAAACCTACAAATTATGTTTAAAGACCACATACCAAATTTCATCTCTGTAGCTTTAATAGTTTTCGAGATATTGTGTTCACAGACAGACACACAGACAGAGAGACATAATTCTAAAATTGTGTTTTTCGGACTCCGGGAGGTCTAAAACGTGGAGATTCGTCAAAATCTCGAGTTCGAATCTTTTGACAATTCCAATACTTTCTCTTTGTATACTTCGTATACGAGAAAGTAAAAACGGTTTGAATTGTATTGCAACAATGAAAAGTATTGTTGCAAATTATGCCAAAAATAATTTTAAAAATTCGTTGCTATTAGCTTTAAATTGTACAATCCCTTAATTAGCATAATGGAGAAGGTAATTTTTCGCACTTTCAGATGATTTTAAAAGTGATTTTTGTGGTGTAATAATTTCTAAGTTTATAAGATGAAAGGCCAAATTGCGCTTAATTTTTAATTTATTTAAAATTCAAACAAAAAGGTTTCCACGATGCACATTCCCGCCCTTCAAAGTACGTTTTTGCTAAATTCTATACCTTTAGGTTGAACGGTCTGCCTTGTAGAGAGCCAACACACATAGATTCTATTTTATTATTAATAGAGATATTTTATACTTGATTACAATGTTGAAAAAAATTCCTGAACTACTTCGATAAGGAAATTTCCATGATTACAAAAAGAGAAACCCTGTTTTTGAACTTAAAACCTTTCATTTACCAAGCTATCGTGCAAACCCCATCTATTGACAATACGAAACTGCAAAATTAAAGGGGAAAAAGCTGAATTGGGACCTGTACCTAGATTTGAGCGGTATTATTACTTCAATTTTATAAAATATAATATTTTGTATAATAATATATTTTGTATCATGTAATCAACATTAACTGGATCACGTAAACTATATATATTTTTTCCATGTCATTCTTTTATAAATTTTACATTGCAGTCTATTTTGAATTCTTGTTAATGCCTTTTCTTGAAAAGAGAGAGAGGGAAGCAAAAATGTCTTATTTTTTGTTTCATGGTAAATATTAGCTTATATTCTACGACAGTTAGATTAATTTGCACTCTTTGGGGAAAATTGGCCCTCATTATTGCAGTTTATTTCAGTTTTTATCATATAACCAACATTAACTGGATCATGTAAATTATATATATATATCTATGTTTTTTCTTAAGTAAATTTATCAATGTAGTCTATTTCAAATCTTTGTTAATGTTTTTTCATTAAGAAAGTAAAAGAAACAAAAATGTCTTTCCTTTTTTTTATTCGTGGTCTGTGAATGTTAGCTTATTTTTTTCTATTAATTAAGGTACCCCATTCATTTTTAAAGACCAATTTGAAATCTCTTTTTCAGTTTGGAATACACATTAGCTTTGTTTCGTATTCGTAATTTTCCTTCATTTTTCAGTAACTACTAATATAACTACATGCCCTACTAATGGAAGGCATTTCTCCTTTGTTGCTAAAACCGAGTAAGAAAAATTTAATCTAAGGAATTTAAAATTAAATAATTTTAATCGTGTTTTCGTTATATTACTCGATAAATTGGTTTTAACCCTATTGGCGAGTAATTTATTCATTTAGATTCTGTTTAAATTATGAAATATACACCCATGGTACCGTACCATGTTATTGGTGGCAAAGTTGAATTCTTGATGTGAATCTTTAAAAATAATATGCTATGCTGTTACTAATACCCTACTTTAGTTTGAACTCATTTAATCCTGCTTTGTAGAGCGAACTATTAGAATTTAATTTTGGTGTAGGGTGAACCTTGAAGAAGGGAGTCAAAATCACTGAGATTTTGTCTTCTATCCAAACATTAAAAAATACTAAAATAAAATGCAAACTTATAGGATGTCTAAAATTAAATTTCTTAATTCAAAGTCTTTTCAATCTCATCTGAGTCAAAATATACTGGAAAGCCAGGGAAGGCTCTCGTCGCAAAGAAGAAGTGCTCCTTTAATGTGGAACTTGCAAACCGCTTAGCTAAGATTGCCACCAAATGTTATTAAATAAATTCCATGCTATCGTTCTTTTATCAAAGGGATTTGTTAACAAAGGATTTGCCTAAAAATTAGTGAACTTTGGATAAATTTGTCACCCGCCAAGCGTGTGAAGGTTTATATGTCTAATGCTAATAACCGCTTAATAACTAATGCATACTAAATGTCCATTCATATTGCTATCCTCTGATCCCGAATCCGAGACTTTTTTATTAGGCATTTCCTCTCAACCCTATATAAATGCTTCTTGCCTATATTACATTTTGCTATTTATTGCATTGAAAAATCTGGCAAGGACTTAAGGAATAGATGAAAATGATAACTAATTAGATTTTTATAAAGTTAGCATTTCTACCACAGAAAAAATTATTCATAAATGAAATAACAAATATAAATACTATACTTCATAAATTTATAAAATACAATTTAATATGCGACTTGTGAGAATAAAATTACTATATCTAATCTTTCCTCATTTATCTTTCATTTTCTTTATAGCAAACTCATCGATAATATAATCATAATTAAGTTTATTTATTAGTTTGGGTTTGATGGATAAAATGACCATCAAAGTAAATTGTTCTTGATTATAGATAGATTTTAATTATTTTCTATCTTGAGAAAGATTTTTCTGAAAATCCGGCGGTAATTAGCAAGATCTCTAAAAGTTTCAGAAAAGTAACAAAATTTGGATGCAATCTAAATAAATAATTTTTAATCTTTTTCGAACCGAATGAGTATCTAAGTACAATGCATTTTTTTAAAAAAATCCGTCTGTTGTATATTGTTGTTTTTAAGCACTGTTTATAAGTCTTTTAAGGAACTGACGTATAAATGAAAAGATGTATGATCGAAAAGAATTACAATGCATGCGAATGAATGTGATGAAACGACGTATAAATGAAAAACGCATGAACGGTGATTCACTGCATTCATAATCCTGTAAGGCCAAACTCGATGACAAATTCTGATTTCATTAAATAAATCAGTTTAGTCGATTTTCATTTTGAAAAATCAACCACTTGGAAGGTTTGGGAAGAACTGGGAAGGTTTCCTCCATTCCATTCAGAGCAGAAGAGAAGTCATAAAAGGCCTCCTGCCAGTCTTCCCCCTCCAGACGGGGGGAGAAGACCTCCTTTACCCCAATCACAGAACAAGTGACTGTTGACGTCATTACAAAATACTGAACGGTTGCTACAATTGTAATAAATCTTGAAATTGGCGAAACTTAGATAGCAAAAATTGCGGTTATGCCTGTTTTTCGCCAAAATTGCGTTGAATAACGAGAGACGTCGTATCAGAATATTCCAGCATTGCCCGTTGTTCTGATGGTATTCCGCGACATTTGTGTGCTATTAGGGTATCCATTAAATACACCAAACAAAGGAGACAAGTTTAGATAAATAAAGTTTCGTTGTCCTAGCTAATTCATTCTTTGAATGGTTTATAAACAGCAAATAGTAGCAACCCGAATGGAATATCAAACAAATACCAGAAGAAAGGAACCAAATTATGGAAGTAATTCTTCATGTTTTCTCTCTAAATGATGCCTTCATTGGTCAATAAATATAAAAAAATTCAAGAAATTGGAATAGTTTGGTCTATTAAACAAATAAACTGAGCAAACGAAACATCTTTATAGAAATAATGTTTCTACTGTAATATAGCGTTCTCTTACTGATCACAGTCATGTTTTTGAAAATATTGATTGCTTATGAACAATTTTGAATGTTAGATCTTAGGGTAAATGAAATGTGTAAACGTTATACCCATACTGTAAATTTGTCACTTACGAGCTGCGTAAATATTTAAGAGAAAAAATGAACTATTCTGGACAATTAAAAACTCTAACTCGATGTTCATGAAGAAAATGTAAGCTAAGGAAATGGGATTCCTGATTTAACAAAAATAATATCTTAATTTTTTAACAATATATGCAATTTCAATTATTTCGTAATAAGTGATTTATAATATTAGGAATAAAAGGTAACAATTGTGCAAATGTATAATTTTCTTTCAAGAAATAAAATATTTCAACAAAAATATGCTTACATATACCGAGAACTAAAAGAAAAATATGAAACACATAATTATCAATGTTTAATTCATTTTTAAAGGAAAATAAATACTTTATATACAGGACCATTTCAAAAAAAATTTAACGTCGAACTTATGAACTTCGATGCTTTATCATTGTGTTGAAAACTATCATACAGAATTAAATAATATATATACAGGTATTCCAAATGTGATTTAACAACATTAGAGGGGAGATAGAGCTTATGAAAAAAAACAAAAATAGCAAGGGAATGCTGAACCGCAAATAACGTTGAGTACATGAATATCGCGAAAATGCGTCTAGAGAAAGTGATTTAGCTATAGTTTTGTCAAACCTTAATCCCTTAGTCTTATTTTTCTGGTGTCAATTTCAAATCTCTCGTTTAGGATACACGATTAGAGGCACCAGAATATCTGATAACGAGGATACTGATCGCTGTTGCAGAAGCCAGGGAAATATATCTTGGAGAGTGTCAGCCGGACATTTTTACTTCCTTCGTTATGTCCTAATTTTTTATCTCCGTTGTACGCTACTTTAAACATAAATTATAATGATTTCCTCTCTACTGAGTTATTAAAATCTATTTTATACCTCTTGTGGCCAATAAATGCTTGCTCCACTTATTAGATTGTCAATTCTAAGTCGAACTTTGAGACGCATTTTAGCCATTTTAACTTTTTATCGTCGTTTGGCTCCATGTTAATTTACATTTTCTGTTCGTCTGCAGCATTACACCTCTTAATTTTTCAAAACTTATATTGAACATCCTGTATGAAATCAGTTGTGGGAATGGGTTGTGTTATATTCTTCTGAGAAGAAGAAATTTATTCTTCTATTTTTTATAAATTCATTTTTATTCCTTCATTACATTTCAATGATGTAATTAATTTACTGTTTATAATTTTTAAAAATTAATTTTAGGCATAAATTACAACCATACTTTTCTTTGTTGCAGTGAAATGCAAACCATATTCATTATTTAAACAAATATTTAATGGCAGTTTCTCTTCCATTGTTGAAAGCTAAGGAATTTACTTTCTTTCTTATTTCATTAATTTTATTCTGAAATCTGTAATTAGAGTCTTTAAAGGTACTTAGTATATTAGGAAATACATCAAGAACGGTGAAAGATTTTTAAACTTTTTTATCAGTATGTTTTAATACAGTTAACATGCTGCTGGACGTAAAAAGTGTCGCGCTATTTTCATATTGAAATCAAAATTTTTCATGAGGAATAAGGAGGTGAAGTCGATGCCGAAAAGATGCAATTAAATGTTACATGACACAGACAGCTACTTGACTCCATTAAGGACGTTCAAGTTGACAATGAATAAAATAGCTACAAGGCCACTTAAAAAGCACGGGTTAAATGCCTATTACAATTTAAAACGAATTTGCTAAGGGAATGATGAATATCGAATTATGCATAAGAGGTTCAACTGCATTTATATTACCGGCGTACAAACTTATAGCAGAAGGCGGCTAGTGTGAAATGAAATAAACAGTCCAAATGTCATTGATTGTATTTGAAAAAAACGTGTTCATGTTTTTTATAAAATCCGGATTTTAAATAATCGGTTTAGACATTAATCCTGAGGGCTATGCATTAAAAACATTATGCACTTGATGCTATATAAAATAATTTCTCATGACAAATCATGATGGCAATTTCACAAGAGCAATGACCAAAGATTGGTTCCATTTTCTACATGCTGTGTTATGCAATTGATATCAGAATATAGTTGAGACTCTACCTCACATACTGTTATATAAACGTTCTAAATAACCCTATTTTCAGCTATTTTTATTCTTAATGCATCTATTTTTGTTTTATACATTTTATAATGTAATGTAAATAACTATTCTGGTTAAATCGGTAAGATTTTCTACAGAAAAGTATGTAGATATAGAAAGGTATTCTTACGTTTCCCAACTGAAAATAAAAGTTTTTAAATAAATTAAGGAATCAAATATTTATTAATTTGATTTTAATTAATAATTAAACAATAAATTAATACAAATTTTCAATATTTTGTGAGTTAATTATAAAAAAAATTATTTACACTGTTTTTGAAAAAAATTCTACTCGTATTCCAAAAACGATAGGTTAATATAATATGAAATGTTGAAAATGATAGGTTAGAAACATAGAGGTTAAGTAGTAAAGGTTATATTAAACATGAAGCAAAAAAACTGATAAAAGCAAACCGATTTGTATATCAAAAGTCATAGAAAAGAAGAAGAAATATGGAAGTACTTTTTTATTTTGCCTAGTAAAATAATTCTTTAAACTGTCAATATATATCAAATAAAATTTCAAATTGTAGCAGGGTGTTTGGTACATGAAAAATTGTTTTGAACAAATGGAAAAAAGATTGATCTCATTTCTCTCAAACATTCAATTTCAACAGCAAAAACTAAAACTGAAACACAATTTTAAATTGAATGAATACATTTAGTATTTCCAACAAATGCACGGAACCAAGGAAGAAGCATTTTGAATATGATGTTTTGTGTTTTCTATTTAAATGATGCCTTCCATTGTCTAAAAAATTTTTTAGAAATTTCTAATATTAGCAATAGTTTGGCATATACAATATATGCACTGAACAGACGAAACAACTTTATAGAAATAATGTTTCTAATGTAATATGTCTTTTTCTTAGAGATCTTAGTATATATATTTGAAAATATTGATTGTTTATGAACAATTTTTTATGCATTCTCTGTTAGGAAATTAAATGCTTGTTCCATATACCCATTCTGTAAATTTGTCGTTCCTCTATGACATAAACACTTAACAGAAAAATAAACAATTTAAACCTGTAGCGAGGTTTTCCTGAAGCAAATGTATGTTAAGGAAATGAAATTTCTAAATTAATAGAAAATATAATTTAATTATTTTCCCATTTATGCAATTACCATTATTTCTTAATGAGAAATTTATAGTATTGAAGGCAAATGATATCAATTACAAAAATGCAGATTATTTTTCAGGAAACAAAATAGTTAAATAAAATTATAATTACCCATTTCGTTCCCTAAAGGAAAAATATGAAATATATATTTATTAATTTTTAAATCATTTTTTAAGTAAAGTAGATACCTTCTATGTAGAACACTTCGAAGCGATAATTTTAAGGCTGAACTTTCGAACAGAGCTCCTGCTTTATTGTGTTATAAACGTGTCATGAATAGATTAATAATTTATATACGGGATGTCCAAAAAGGATTTTCAAAAATTAGAGGGGACATTTGTTCATCAAGAAGAACGGGATCACATCCGGATCTCAAATGACGTTGAACGGGTGAAAATCGAGAAAATGCTTCTGCAAAGAGTGACATAGCTAGGAGTTGCGTTTGACCATAAACCCTTGGACTTCTCCTTCTAGGGTCACATGAAATCACTCGCATATAAAACACCAGTGGAGAGATCGAAAGATCTGATAGTGAGAATCATTTATACTGCAATAGAAATCCAGGAAGTACTCGGAATCTTCAAACCTGTTGGCCAATCATTTTTTTATGTACGTCGATGTACCCTAACTAATGATACCCGCATTCGCTACTTTGAAGACTTTTTGTAACTGTATTTTTTCTCGGTGTTTTACAAGCTCTGTTGTACCTATTCAGTGAAATAATTATTTTCAGTACTGATTAATTTGTGTCTTCTATGTCACTCTTCGAAGCGCATTTTCGCGATTTTCACGCTCTCAACGTCATTTGGGACCCAATGTATATTGCGCATGAAGCCTCATTACAAAAAATTTACTATGAACCCTCCTAGGGGCGGAAACGGCCTTTTCCGTTTTTCATGTTGAGCCCAAAACTGGATAATTTTCATTTATATGGATATTTTCATAAACATCCGCGAATAAAGTTTTCTTAAGATTTCAAGGATATGATTAAATTTAAAAATATTTTTCATTCACTCTATAAGCTAAGTTTTCTGACTTAAATCTGAAAGAACAATATAATTGGGTTTTTGGAGGGTTAATTTAGGGTGTCGTATGTGCATAATCTTAATTTATTGCAAAAGTAAGTCCTAATGCACAATCGCATATTTAACTTTTTCTTTCAGTTCAAATGGGAGATTTTCACCTCTTTTAAGAACATTGCACAATTGTTTGAAAAATTAAGACGGGCAAAGTTCACGATTAGTAGGAAAGGGAAACTTCCCAGATAGTGGCCAAACTTTATGAAATTAAATGGTTGTAACTCAGAATCACAGCCTTTTATGCCACTGTGGTGATTAGGACAATCCTCGTCTCCAGTTAAGCCTGTGAAATTATTGCGAGGTCGAGGAAGACCCAAATGGGAATAAGAAGCCTTTTCAACAGCCGACATTGTCGCCAAGAAACCCTTGGACCAATCCCTGAGAACTTCTTCAAGTTTCAAGATTGTTACCCCAACCCAAGTTTGTGACCAAGATCCATCCAACAGAACACAAATCGAAGTCTACACAGATGGTTCAAAGATAAACGATCAAAAGGCCGGTGCTTTTTAAGGCATTGCAAACGAAGCCGTTAATAAAATCTGGAGGGACAAGCTCAACCCAGGCAATACTGTGTTCTAAGCTGAAATACTGGCACTCAAACAGCCATCGAGTGGACCAAACCTGCAAATGAAGTAGTCAACATCTGTGGCGATAGTGCGTCGAGACTCCAAGGTCTTAAATCCCTACATATAAAGAGCAAAATCATTCAAGTGGCTCAAATGACTCTCCTTGGAATTTCCAGTATCCGGCTTTGCTGGGTTAAGATACAATCGCGGAAAAAAAACCCCAACCAATCAGCCTTATTCTGCCATCATTCATTGGAAATTAAAACAAAAGGTACCAAATTTCAGGAACTAAAGTCTACTAAACGATTACAGATCTAAAAATTCATAAGGGGTTGTCTACATATTTATAATTGCGCTAACTTCAAAATTTCCAATCGCGACACCCATTTTTAATGACATAAATAAATTCCTCATCACAAAATACCTCAAGATATCAATTTTGGTTAATTGACCACTAGAAGATCGGAAGATACACGACATTTTGCGTTCGCGATATAAAAGCAGCCCTCTCCATATTTAGATAGCGAAATTGCAAGGGATATTCTTGTTCCTTTGTTTAAATGTCGATGGTAGAATTTTAACTTATTTCACTCTTTAAACGGCATCTTAAAAATTACAATGTGCTTTTTACAATCGATAAATACTAGATGCATTACGAAATTCTGCAAAAATGAAATTTTCTCCAAAAATTATTATTTTGATCCACATGTATCATAATACTAAATGATAGAAAAATGTTGTAGTGTAGTCGCAAAATAAGCAGTGCCGACACAATCTACCATGGATGACAAAAATCGCGTTGTTTTAAGAAAATTTTCGCAATTCTTTCTCATTAATTTCTGCTTAAAATAACAGTGCCGGAACGGCGTTCCAGCTCCACTACACCCCTGGAAAGAGTTCACTTTGTTTAAATATATGGACGCACACTAAGTAAATCGTTTTACAAAGAAAACAGAAAAATTAATGTAACTTCAAAACTATTTTTTCTAATGAGCTGAAATTTTGCAAGGGTTTGTTAGATAGACTTTTGCATGGATTATTGTTGAAATTTGGGGGTGTTGCAACTTATAGAATTTTAATAATGAAATTTAATAAAATCTTTTAGTCAATTTATTTTAAAATAAAAATTATAAGTGCTGAAAATGTAGAATACTTCGTACTATTACAACAAAAAAATTCTAAGTCAGTAGCTATATTATTTCTCAAGATATAAATAAAAATTCAAAATTTTACTTTAACATTAGAAAGTCAAAATTTTATTTGCTTAGAATTTCAAAACAAATAAAGTCTGAATGATAAAATTTCGTATACATGCAAAACTTGTGACACAGTTTTCAAATCCATTGAAAGAAATGGATGCTGCCGCTGAAAATTTTGAAGTTACTGCAATTCTAAATATGTATACGACACTTTATGAAATTATTAGATATGGAATAGTTTAGTAAACGTTATTTCCTGAAATTTGGTACCTTTTGATTTAATTTCCGATAAACGATAGTAGAATAATGCTGGGTGGTTCGTTTTTTTCCCGCAACTGTACATATAGGAATAAAAGACAATGAAACAGCAGATACCATAGTGAAGGAAGCAACCAGGGATGCAACACATTGAAATTCCTATTCCCAAAAAGCTACATAAAGAACCAACTACTACAGCTTTCCCTCTCGCGTTTGGAAGAAATGTGGGATAATGGAGAGACTGGCAGATCAGTTTTCAACATTATACCGAAAACATCAAATAAATATCTGAACTTGATACATATTTTATCATGATGAAAGTTGATATTCCAGAGAATTTATATCCAAAATCATTAGGCCTTAAGTTATAATTACTATTTATGAAAAGTGAAATTTAAAAATAAGTTATCATGCTTTGTAGTTACTTTTGTTGATTCATCCTGCAGTACAGTACAGTATGATATTGATTGTCGGATGTCATCCCCGTTCCTGCCACCAGTTCATTTCTTTGCTAACAATGTTTTAGGTCTTTTATTCTGTTGGAATTATATTGATTCTAGTCTGTCCTTGGTTGGGTAAGCATTTGTAATTGTCATATTCCTATATTTTATATTAACTCTGTGATTGGGTTCCACCCCTGTTTCGGGACAGTCTGTAAATATTTATTTGTCTGTTTGTTTGTTTCGTGTGCTATTGGGCTGAGTGTACCCTGCTATCTAGTGTCAGGATTGTTTCTTCTCTGTCGTCCTTACATCCTTACTTGTAGGCCGGTCCGGCATGGGCAATAAATAAATAAATATATTTTAAATATATGCTAGTGTCAACTATGTGTAGTGTTAATGAAACATGGCTAAATAAGGAAGAGATTTTGTAGTTCTTAAACGAATGAATGTCAATTATATGTAAATACTAGCAGAGTACCCGACATTGTCCGGTCTTTTTCAGGTCAAAATCTTTTATAAGACCGGAACCTGAAATATTATTTATAAATAACAATATGTATATTATTGTTATTTTATTGCGAGAATAATTTTTTATGAAAATATCCATAAAGTAATAGTACACAAATTTCTTTCACTTGTCTTATATTATAGTATAAAATATTACATATATTTTATATATTATTAGCTAATTTTGGTAGGCATCTTATTATTTTAGGAACCCTGACCATAAAACTTTCATGCTAATTGGTCCATTTCCTCAATGTATTTCAATGACCAACCTCCACTCAACCCAGAAGAGTGCGATATAGGGCCCATTTTTCAATGCAGTGTTTTTTGTTGTTGTTGAGCAATTTTCGAACCATTTTTAAAATAATATTTTGACAATTAACGTGCCTAAAAAAGTTAATGAAACAGGTTTTGCCAAAATTGCTCCAGTAATTCTAAAAAAATATTTCCACATATCTTATTGGTAGATATAATCCTAAAGGATTGGTTAAAAAAGATATACCCTCCATATTTTTAGCTGGACATGTTGAAACCTGTGAGTTATGCTTAATTTGGATCAATATATTTTTTATGTGTATTTAAGAGGCATTGCTCCAAACTACCCTGAAGGACTGCCTTAGAGCTTATTTACACCCAGTAGTGCTTCATGTCGGTTATAAAAGAATATGGGTACCAAAGTTTCAACAAAATAGCTCCAGCAGTATCTAGTTTCCTGTTAATCGCCCTGTGTCTTTGCTCCACCCTACTTGAGGCATTCTGTAAGTATTTGTGCTAAAGTGCTTGTATTTGACTTGAGAGGAACAAATGTATATCGTTCCATGAAATTGCACAATCAGTATCAAATTTCATGTGAATAGTCTGTTTGCCGCATGTATTTAAAGGAATTTTTCCTATCCTTACCACATAGATTAGATTAATGTTTAATTAGTTTGCAAACTTTTAGTCAGCCTGAGAGGAACATATATGTACCCTGAATCATCAAAATTGCCCTATCTCTGTCAAATTAAATTTCAATTGGCCCTTTTGTTAGAGGTATTTAAACGACTTAACGCCACCCTACCCTGAAGGAATTGTGTTAAGAGTTTATTTACTAATAATGAATTTTTAATCCTGACTTATGTACAAAATATAGACATTGCCATATACAACAGCATGTTTTTCGGCCCTACTATTTCAGTGTATTTTGACAATTTTGCTACACCCTTCTCTGAAGAAATGGATTACCGTTTAATTACCCAAAAATACTTTTAATTAGCCTAACACGAATATGTTTACTCTTTGTCACCAGAATTGTCCCAGTTATATCAAGTTTTATGCCAATAGACACATTTATTCAATTTATTGAAATGAATTTGCACACACTACCCTGAAGAATTCAATTAGCATTTATTTACCCCTATAGTACTTATAGTTGCTTAATTAGAAGTATGTGCACCAAATTTCATAAAAATCGCCCAAGACACTCAAATCGGCAATCGTTTCAATCGGCCTGTTTTTTTTGGATGTATTTTGCAGACTTTGGTCCAACCTTCCCTGAGTGCCTGGGTGCGGACTTATTTACCCCTACAGTAATTCAAGTCGACTAATGAAGAACCTGTGTACCAAGTTTCATCAAAATTAGTACAGCCAATCGGAAGTGATGCTGGAACAAACATATATGCATAAATATATACATACGTTCAATTTTATATATTTTTCTAAAGGTGTTATACTTTAAATTAAATTCTTTCAAATTATATGATATGACTTTCGATATTTTTAAAATCTGATTTCTAGTATCTGATTCAGACTGAATGTATGCAGTGGAAAAGTGGTAATTGTTTTCCTATTTCTTTAGATAAACTCTTGCTATAAAACAAATATATATATATATATATATATATATATATATATATTGTCTTACCGGTTCCGGGTCCGAGTCCGAGTCCGGATCCGGATCCGTATCCGAGTCTGAATCCGGGTCCTAATCCGAGTCCGGATCCGAGTGCTTGTCCTGCTTCTGAAAATGGATGGAAAATACATTTGTCCGGAAAAAAAATGACGCATTCAACTTGCTTTAAAAATTGCAGAAACTATAATTACTATGGAGTGTCATGTTTTACTTCACATAAAGGAAACTTATAATTGAAAATCTAAGTAGTTTTTATTAGAACTTTTGGAAAAGTTACAAAATATTCTTAAGAGAACATCGGGCAAATTAGGTGAAATCAATACCAGACATATTACCTAATGCCGAGTACACCTTCCTAAACATTTACTGAAACTTCGACATTACTACGTTTCGTCGAACATTATCTACTCTAACTGCAGAAAACAGATTTATTTTCCATATTATTTCGAAATGAGGGAATTCACATTCTTTAAAAGTGATATAATTAAAGTATTTCCAATATCAGCTCTGTTCAAGATCGCAGTTTTGTTATTTCTGATTGTGTGTAAGAGTTTTTAGTTCACTTTTTTTTATTTTATTTCATTTCTTCAACCATTTTTCATCACGAACATAAAAAAATAAAATTTCATTGAAAATAAATATTTATGTCATAGCGATTTCTGAACTTGATTTATTTCCATTTTTTGGGAGACAAGCGCGATTTATTAAAATACCCTTCATCTGTGATATAATTAAAAGTTACTTCAACTTCAATAATATAAAAATTAATACTTAGGATAACTTATTAAAAGTTTGATACATTATTTAGTTTCTTTGATTTTATATTTGAACTCATACTAACTGCTTGATTTGAAAAGGGGACTTGGCATACATTTTTATTTTCGTTTTTAATTTGATAAAGGTGAATACATTTTTGGTTTAAAAACTCGACTTGAGTCATTCACATCCACGTTGTGGTAAAGCAACAAAGTTTCCATGTGATGTTAGGAGAAGACAAATTCGCAGAAGACCCCTTTTAAAATTAATAAAGCAGTTCGCTACTATATGTCAGAAGTCTGCTTTACAAACCAAGCTATTCAAAAATCCATCATAAAATCCCTAGCATTCAGATGGATTTTTGCCAGCTGAACAGCATAAAATGTCTCTTTTCTGGCTAATGAAATTGAAGAGTTTGTTAGTGCGCAATATAACTACTAATAAAAAAAATTACGATTTTTACTAGTACGAATAAAAGGCTATTTACAAATATGTACAATAGTTAATTTAAATATTTCGACTAATTCAAAATCTCGTAATTATTTCTAACACTCGGGTTGTTTTATAGTCAGCTTTCTTTTTGAAGAAATTAGTATATTACACAATAAGACGAACAAATTGTTACTTGCACGAGATTGTCA
>BGPR01033586.1:0-16901 GCA_013235015.1 Araneus ventricosus | reverse complement strand
TAGTATTAGTTCAACGTCAAAACTGGAGAAATCCGTATTGTAATAATATCGCATCAACTTATAAGGATAGCTAAAAATTACATTTCCTTTTGCTTCCTTTTTTTATTTTGAAGGTAGGTTTAGGACATGCACAACTTACACTTTTACTTTTTACACGAACTTAAGGAAAGAAAATTCTGTAACATTTTTAATGAATTATGTTTTCTTGTGTCCGCCATTACCAATTTGGAGTTCGCGTACCCTCAATGGGTCCTTCGCGTACCTCCAGGGATACACGTACCACAGATTGGGAAGTTTCCACATGAGTTGGGAACGAAGTGCCGAAATTCGGATCTATGACGCCAACTGTGGGTGTGCCTATATTTAACTTTAACACCACACCGCCTATCCGAGTTGGTATAGATGTAGGTGGACTTTATTGAGTTGCAAATAAAAATTACTGCAAGAGAAGAATGACAAATGAAGAATTTACAAAGCTGGTGTTAACACATAGAATTGACGACAAAATAAAGGAATATATTATTACGAAAATGGAAAGTTGCTTCCCAGCAATGTTGGTCTTGTGGTTGGGAAGAGGTTTTACAAGGTTAAGCATGGAGTGAAGGACTTCGGCCGTCCTGGGATCCCTGACCTTGGCGACCATTTTGGCGACAGATTTGGAGACATTGGCGACAAAGAGACGATTCCAGAAAATGCAACCCTTTTCTCGATATCTCTATTAGGAAAGGGAATACGCTTGAATAGACGAGAAAACTTCACGTGACGTCACGGCCTGTCGGAGAGAGTATATAAGGACCGCGTTTGGATCAGAGGGAGTAGTGTTTTTCCACTGGAACGACTTTAGAGTTTCATCTGCAGTTCGAGCTAGGAAGCTGGTGAGCTGAGGGCTATTGAAAGTGCTGTTATTGTCGTTGTTAGTTATTTGCTGACTGTTTGTGTTGCTAAATATCAAAGTGCTGAACTGTTATTAACTGTGAATTGAACACGTGAACTGTTTACGTTGCTAATCTGTGCAAGAGCTATTGTTTCCTGTACCTGTGCTACGTGTTTTCCCGCATATTTGTGAATAAACCTTCATTCTCCATTATCCTGCGTGTTGGACTGTTTACACCATACACCCACAGAAAGACTTTTGTAACAATATACAATATATTGAATAACACAGTGTGACTGAAAGAAAAATGATGAATGTAGATGATGATGAACAGCATGAGGAAGCTTACATCAATGCACAGGTTTTGAGTGACGTATTAGTGTTAGTTGTGGAATACAAGGAATAGGAAGATTACTATTAAACATTTATGAGAAAGGAAGGACTTAGTATATTCAGCGTATTGAGTGCAGGATAAGCTTGAGTTATTGCACAAAGGCAGGTGAGTACTTATTCCAGTCGCGTTATGTTTTCATTGTCTATTATGAATTGAATCATGTTTATTATTTTTTTTTCTTGAATTCGGATTCTCCAGAACTTTTTGGTACCACAGACTTTCCAGTGAAGTAGAAGGTTTCAAAATACGCCAACAGAGAGTCAATGGGCAAGATATCGCATAGTGGATGGGATCTCCGCAGGCACAAGAGTCACTATCCGATAAATGGAAGCGGTTAAGGAATGAAGGGAATGGACCGTGTCCTGTGAGCATATAACCGACCTTTACTTCAATTCGGACCAGAGAAAATAACGGAGCTCGCTGATTGGTTGGCTCACTGACGTCACGCTTTCCCACCCAATTGCAAAACTTACAAGTCATACGCTCTCTAGAAGGCAAAATACTTATGAATTAAAATGTATAATTAAGAAAGAAGGAAAATCATAAGAGCAGCAATATTTATTTCAATAATTCCAATATTTGATTTATTCTCGAAATGTATTAGAAATATACGCATACATGTCTTGTTTTTGTTTATTAGAATTTCTTAAAAAAGGTTTAAAATTATGTAAATCTCATAAATTAATATTGTTATATTTTATGTTAAGTATTTTAAAAAGGGTACAACATAATGAATAAAAAAAGTGCACTTATGAGACTAAAAAATGTCTCTTAATATGCAAGCTAAAGAAAGTAATTAAAATTTATAAGCTCACGTATTGCTTATTTCCTACAAGGCTTCGAGTTCGGCGAAATAAACGTGACGTCATGAAGACGCTAAGGGAAGCAGCCAATCAACGAGCTCGGTTATTTTCTCTGGCCCGAATTGAAGTAAAGGTCGGTTATATCATACAGTTCAGGATAAACGATCTTTTCTGAAATGTTAAAAATTACATAGCAATTACCCGATTTTCAGTCGAATGTTTATCCTAAAGATGGATAACCATAAGGAAACGTTCGATTATCTTCTAATTATTCATTTCCTTACAGATAATTAATGGGTATTTCTGTAGTCTATCGCCCTATTTTAGATTATTAACTTGTTGTGATTTATTAATGGGTATTTCTGTAGTCTATCGCCCTATTTTAGATTATTAACTTGTTGTGATTTATTAATGGGTATTTCTGTAGTCTATCGCCCTATTTTAGATTATTAACGTGTTGTGATTTATTAATGGGTATTTCTGTAGTCTATCGCCCTATTTATCCTATATGCGTCCTGTGACAAACAGAACTTCTTCACGTATTACGATCCCCATCCCTGACTTGGGAAAGAGGGGGGTTCCCTTTAATAGGAGATATGCTTGAAGACATGTGCTAACTAGCACACCGCCCCTTGGCGTCGCTTCCCTCGTGGAAGTGCCTTGAACGCATTCTCGAACGCACTACGATCTTTCGGAAACGACTGGCCAATAAACTCAGTACAACTCTGAGGAGTGGATGACGCGATTCACGGGTCGATTAAGAACGCGGCCAGCTGCGAGATTTGGTTTGAACTGCAGGATTCATTGAGCACTGATTTCATTGAGGTCTCGGGTCCTCGCCTGTCTGAGAGTAGGACTTGCAAAGGATAGCTTGTTTTTCCAATTGGCTGTGCCGGAGTCCTTCGGGGATTTTGTCGGCTCAAGCACTCATAGGATCCTCCCCGGTCGAGAGAGCACAAGCCCTAGTGCCAAGGGAACCGAAACCCCTTTTGTTTATTCAGCGACTTCTCATTCTCGAACTCGAGTAGACACCCCATGGTTGCAATATGGCAATAAGACAAATGTAGTGTCTTTGTTAACCCACCTTTAGACGCAGTCATTTTTACCTTAAATGGTCGCAATGTATTGTACGGATTTAAGTCTACTGTATGAAATGTTCACCCGGTTTTGATAATTTTTCTTTTATAGTTGCAGGGGTGGCGCCAGTGTGGTGTCCGGAGGGGCCAGGGCCCTCCAATCGGAGGTGGCCACAGGCGCAAAATTCTTTTGAGGCTCCTCCCCCTAAATAATGTCGCAAATTCGCCATCGGCTAAGCAACCCGATATGCGTCAAACTGATTTTGAGGCCTCAAGCGCAACGGGCTATTCAACTAGTAGAAAAATAAAGATCTGGCGAAAATTTGAGAATGTCGTCATTAGGCCCATGCTCTTGTAGTAGGGATGGCGGTTATTGAAAAAAACGGTTTTCGGTTAAATCGGTTTTTTTCACCTCCGGTTTAATCTGGCGGTTAAAACCGCTCAAAATAACCGGTTTTCGGGGTTTTTTTACGCCATTCCTTGTAGTAAGGATGGCGGTTATTGCAAAACAACCAGTTTTCGGTTAAACCGGTTTTTTCACCTCCGGTTTAATCTGGCGGTTAAAACCGCTCAAAATAACCGGTTTTCGGGGTTTTTTTACGCCATTCCTTGTAGTAGGGATGGCGGTTATTGCAAAACAACCAGTTTTCGGTTAAACCGGGGTTTTTTCACCTCTGGTTTAACCTTGGATTTAAATCCGCTCAAAATAACCGGTTTTAGAAAAAAAAAGATTTTGGGGTTTTTTTAAAAAAAACAACGTTTGTGGACAGAATTTATTATTATTAATAATATACAATAAGTAAGCATTAATACAATAATTAATTAATTAATAAGTTATGATTATAAATAAGTAATTAATACAATATGTAATAATAATAAATGACTAATTATTGCAATAAGTAAGTATTATACACAAAATTTTTATTAACATTGTTTTCACAAGAAATTAATGCATTGGCCAATATTTACCATCTAATCTGCTGGTAAAGAGTCAGCAATGTTTTGATCCGTGAGTCGACACCTCTCATCGGAAACAACATCATTCAACGTAGATACTAATCTTTCGGACGCCACGGAACTTCCGACTCAAGATAAATATTTTTTGGCTACAAAAAACAGACGCCGTTTGCAGACAAAAATTTTTATTAGTATTGTTTTTGAAGGAAATCAATCCATTGGCCAATATTTATCCGTTCATAAAGACTTTCAGTAATCCGACAACCAACAGACGCCTCGAAGAAGCGGTTGTCGGTGATTGGCCTAAGATGATGAAATTCAAAGCTTTATAACTTGCTAAATTTTAGTCTAGTCGAACCTAAAATCGAGCCTATCTTCCGACACGGTTAACAGGTTTAAACCGGGGCAAAGAAATAACCGGAAAAAAAGCCGTTAACCGAAACAAAAAACCGGTTTTCGGTTTAAACCGGTAGATTTTTCCCATCCCTACCTTGTAGAACAGGTCATGCCCGCCTATCGGGGAAACCCTACACCCCCATATGTTGGACTGTGCCCCCCGTCTAGCGGAATCTGACGCCACTCCTGTATAATTATGATAATTAGTCCTAATAAAAATACAAATGAGTGTAGGAAAAATATGTTTAAAACGGAACTGTAAGAAACGGAATCCTGTTTTAAGTGGAAGAAATATTTGATCCCGTCGGAAATCCTCATATACTAATGAGCCCTGTATAAAACGGAATCCTGTCTAAAACGGAAAATTTTTCTAGTCCCTTTAGATTCCTTTCAGTACAGGTTTTACTGCAATAGATTGCATGCGCATTTAATAAAAATTGCGATTTGCGTGGGTTAAATTGAAGACAAATTTTATTTCATGTTTACCAGAAACCAACTGAAACGATTTGCGCTTGTCAACACAAAGCGACTTCTACGACTTTCATTTGTAAGTAAATATGCAGTTACAGGATTAATTTATTGTCCGTTTTTCGCGTTTCAACAATTGAAATAAACTTTCTTATGAAACCAATGCTACACAGTGGCGACCCGTGTTATGTAATCGTGGGAGTGCTGGTTGATGATGAGTTTTCTTATGTTATACTTTCCTCTTTTGAAACTTTGAGAATTAAGATAGACTAGCCGCTCTCGCCGACCTCAAGGCGGCTTCGCGGCCAGCACCCACTTCGCTCAGCACTACCCCTGCCACCTCGCTGCTTCGAGGCTATCAACCAATACTTTTTACTCTCTCGTATAGAAAGAGAAAGTATTGTAATCGTCAAAAAATTCGAACTCGAGATTTTGGCGAATCTCTCTTTTTACTTTCTCGTATACGAGGTATACAAAGAGAAAGTATTGTAATCGTCAAAAAATTCGAACTCGAGACTTTGACGAATCTCCACGTTTTAGACCTCCCTGAGTCCGAAAAACACAATTTCGGAATTATGTCTGTCTGTGAACACGATAACTCGAAAACTATTAGAGCTACGGGTATGGAGTTTGGTATGTGATCTTGACACATAATTTGTAGGTTTCTATCACATTCTGGACAAAATCCGTCTACGGGAAGTCTGCCTGTCTGTCTGTCCGCAGTCTTGCGAACACTATAACTCAAAAACTTGAATAGCTAGATGGATAACATTTTGTAACAGTTTTATCGTCATGAATGTAGGTCCGTATAAAATTTTGGGCCAAATCCGTCAAAGGGTTGACTGTTTGTCGGTCTGTATAATTTACTTTTGAAAAGAATCCGTTATCTCCACGCGCATGCGTACTGGAAGCAATCTGCTGTGCACGCGAAAGGAACGGAACGGAATTTCATTACGGAGTAGCGAATTACGTCAGTTTGTTCTTGAGCCGGTAAGAGAGGAAAATCGTTACACATCTCTTTGAATTTCATTCTTTGCCTAGATATTTTTCAATCACTATAATGAAAAACCTGATAGTCATTGGATTCTGGGTAACAATAGGTTCGAATTTTTTTAGGCACGCGGGGGAAGGGAAAACGGCACCTTTTCGGGGAAGTATACGAGCACGTTTAGGGAAGAACACTCCCACTAGTTTCAGTTCAGCATGAAGATCAGTAGAATAGACCATAAAACCTTAGTAGATTTCATATTCTTTATAGACAACACATTCCTTTAAAATTGCAAAATCTTTCCATAAACCTCATCTAGTTGTAATGTTTTGTATAAATTTTTCACGAATTTCGGCATGAAAGTCTTCAGATCCATAAATACAGAATGAAATCGCCCTAAATAAATAGTTTCCATCACCTGTAATAGGTATTTTGCAATATTTTGGACACGCCATTGTGATGGAACTGTTGGGATCTATATATTTAAAATAATATGGTAAAACCCTCAGACAGTTCGTCAGCCCCAACCACCTAACCTATTTCGACAATTTTTATTTTATATGAAAGCTTATGACGTCTAGATATGTCATCAAGGGTCGCCTGCTCCCGACCGCCCCCATTTTCGAACGAAGTCGAAAAAACTCTTTCCTACTGTACATTCTCTATGGGGGAAAAATTTTGGACAGTTCGCCAGCAACAACCACCGGACGGATTTCGACAATTTTTATTTCATATGAAAGTTTATGACGTCTAGATATGTCATCAAAGGTCGTCTTCCCCCCCACACACACACCAACCCCCATTTTTGATCGAAATAGAAAAAACACTTCTCCACCATACATTCTCTATATGTTTTCTCCACCATACATTCTCTATATGTTTTTTCCATTTCGTTCGAAAATAGGGTGGTGGGGGGCAAGTGACCCATGATGTCTTATATAGACGTCATAACCTTTCAATTAAAAATAAATTGTCGAAATCCGTCTTCTAGTTGTTGCTGGCAAACTGTCCGAAGATTTTTCCCCATAGAGAATGTACAGTCGGAAAGAGTTCTTCGATTTCTTTCGAAAATGGGGGCGGTCGGGAGTAGGCGACCCTTGATGACATATCTAGACGTCATAAGCTTTCATATGAAACAAAAATTGTCAAAATCGATCGGGTGGTTGAGACTGGCGGACTCGGTGAAGAATTTTTTCTATAGGGGAAAACCCTTGGACAGTTCGCCAGCGTCAACCACCTGACCGATTTTGCCATTTTTTTCATATGGAAGCTTATGAAGTCTAGATATGACATCAAAGGTCGTCTTCCCCACCCCCATTTTTGAACGAAATAGAAAAAACACTTCTCCACCATACATTCTCTATGTGTTTTTTCGATTTCGTTCAAAAATGGGGGTGGGGCAGGCGACCCATGATGACATATCTAGACGTCATAAGCTTTCATATGAAACAAAAATTGTCAAAATCGGTCGGATGGTGAAACTGTCGGACTCGGTGAAGAATTTTTTCTATAGGGAAAAACCCTTGGCTAGTTCGCCAGCTTCAACCACCTGACCGATTTTGCCATTTTTTTTTTCATATGGAAGCTTATGAAGTCTAGATATGACATCAAAGGTCGTCTGCCCCACCCCCATTTTTGAACGAAATCGAAAAAACACTATCTTCTATTTTGTCCGCTGAAGGAGGGCTCTTAACAACCTTTTGAAAGGCATGAAACAAGCTTGAAGAAAGCCTGAAACAAGTTTGAGGAAAGCCTGAAACAAGCTTGTAATAAAAGCTTGGGGAAATCTTATTGAAAACCTTGTTTCTTGTTGACTAGCGAACCTCTCCTGTTCCTTGCCGAAAGGTTCAACCCATGTCATGGAAACCTTTGTGACAACCCTTTACCCTTGCCGAAGACAAGGTTTCCAAAACCTTTTAGACAAGCTTTCTTTGCTTTCTGGGAAAGTCTAAATTTTTAGATGTGGGATCTGAGCCTAAATCCGACCTTCGAAGCGATCTAATCCTATGTAAACTTATGTTCTTATTTCCATGAAAACTTTCATGCTCCTAATGCCTCTATAGAATGCCTAAATTTGCAGGTGGTCCGTGGGAGAAGGAAGATGAGGGAGACCCCCCAGATATCGAAGACGTTCCCGTCACACCTCCCGAATATTTCAAGAGCTACGTCTACCACCAGGAGCTCCCTTGCACAACGGAAATTTACGACTGTGAAGAGTGCGATGGAGAAGGATCCTACGAATGCCCCACCTGCTTCGGACAAGGATGGGTTCGTTTCCACTTTATTCACGCATGCGTATCTTGTTCTTAACTGAATGACCGGCCGTCGCGACAATTAACACTGGCCCCAGTGGCGATGTTGCTACGATATTCTGAATTCCATATCGTAAAGATATCGTATGAGTAGTATATTGGTGTATGATAAGGTGCTTATAAAAATGCTCTAAGGGAACTGAAATTGGTACAGCTTTGATAAACAGCATCACTGGCGATATTTCGTTATTTGGCGACTTTTTTATTGCTTAAACCATGATCCGATGTTTGGCTATGCAAAAAACAGTCGCCATGTTTCTTTAGGTAACACAACCGACGCCATGTTTGTTTCCGCAATAAAAAAGTCGCCAAATAACAAAATATCGCCAGTGATGCCGGATATCAAAGCTGTTCCTTGAAATTTTGATGACATTTGTGACATATTTTAATTTTTATTTCGTTATTTGGCGACTTTTTTATTGCGTAAACCATGATACGATGTTTGGCTATGCAAAAAACAGTCGCCATGTTTGTTTAGGTAACACAACCGACGCCATGTTTGTTTCCGCAATAAAAAAGTCGCCAAATAACGAAATATCGCCAGTGATGCCGGATATCAAAGCTGTTCCTTGAAATTTTGGTGACATATTTTAATTTTTATTTCGTTATTTGGCGACTTTTTTATTGCGGAAACAAACATGGCGTCGGTTGTGTTACCTAAACAAACATGGCGACTGTTTTTTGCATAGCCAAACATCGTATCATGGTTTACGCAATAAAAAAGTCGCCAAATAACGAAATATCGCCAGTGATGCCGGATATCAAAGCTGTTCCTTGAAATTTTGATGACATTTGTGACATATTTTAATTTTTAATGACCGTTTAGGAATCTTCCTTTTAATGACATCCATTAGAACTTTCCTTTACGCATAATGCAAATATTGCTCCATTAGCGTATGGGCTGGTACAAATTACGGTTCACTATCTTCAATTTTTGCCTTAGGCATAGTATCAGTTCTAGGTGGCTCTCCAGTGGGGTACGGCATCCTTATCCAGTGGCGAATCGTCAGCTCAGAAACAAGAAGTGCTGCAAAAGTTTTACAAACCTAAGTTGTAGGAAATTTTGTGCTGATTATTTTGGTATATAATGAAGATATTCTAAAAATTGATAGTTTTTGAGTTACAGTAGAGTCTCGATTAACCGGGATGGTCGGGTTCGTCCCGGATAAGCGAATATCCCTGATAATCCAATTTATGCAAATTTTGGTGAAAAATGTTAGAAAATGTAAAATTATTATACAATAAGACATTAATAGTTTAATTAATACAAAAGAAAAAGAATTAACGAGAAATTTTAATGTTATTTAGATTTACAATTCGTGCAATTAAAAAGAAAAATATACAGTTTACCTCACTGTTTTGTGAAGAATGAAATGATAGGAGTCTGTTTTTGTTTTTCATTTACTCTTCTACGCAGATTTCTCAATATTATATTTTCTGCAGGTCTGCTTTCATCTTCTTGCTCCAAGTTATTAAGTAACGCCTCAGTGTGAACTAATGCGTCACCGTGACTTAATTTTTGATGAGTTACAAGATTTTGCTCATCACTTGCAGGACATTCTTCGAAATTCCTCGTTTCTTCTGAACCACAAGTTACACGGGACACAATATCATCGTCACTTAAAACTTCGCAACATTCCAATGTCGAATCTTCGTTAATTCATTGTTCCACTGCTTCTTCATCCCCATTTTCAGAACAGTCTAACTGGAGTCTGGCTGGACTCAAGGTCGGCTGGACGAGTCCAATATAATAGGAAAGGTTGAGAAGAATGCTGTCTTCCCGCACATTACAACGGCCGCAATCTGCGCTTCCTTTATTGGGGAGAGGGGGGTCGTCCCGGATAATCCGATCCCGGTTAATCGAGAGTCTACTGTATAAGCAAAAAACTGGAGAAATTTTTTTATGTTTTTTGGCTATAATTAAAATTTCCACAAAAAATTATTGGTGGCAAACCTCAGAATCGTAATCAGCATCCGAAAAAACATAAAGAAGCAAAAAATTACAACTCCTCCAGAATTGGATTTAAAAAAACGACTGAACCACTGAGAAAAAGCGAAAAAGAGCCAAATGCGGAAGTCGCGCCAAATGAGAGCTGAAAACAATGCGGCTCAAATGAATGCAATTTCAAGCGGAGAAAGGGTTGCTTCTCTCCCGCTTCACGTTGCTCTTTGCGTTAGTATCGGATCCGTAGGAGGGGCAAAACTTGATGCAGCTCTGGTCTGTCTCTCTCTTATTTCTTGGTTGATTTTCCGTCTTCTTTTCACATTTTTTATTACTTTTTGCCATTTTCGTTGATCACTGAATTCTCAAAGTGGAAAAGTTAGCCAATTAGAATAAAACGAAAATGCAATATTTTAAAATTATATCAGGGGGGACTGCAGCTCTTATGGAAGAGCCGCCACTGACTGGCCCTGTGGCTGAATACATAATAGCCCCAATACGAGAGACGACCCCTCATTACAAGGGTACGACCTGTCAACAATTGTGGGCTCAGAAAAATAACATTGTGTTGTTTCTCTCTTCTGAAATGATGGCCCGTAGGATGATGGACATACATAGATATCGGAGTAGATCTAGTTGACGGTTGTGTATAACATTAAATCCACCTTAAAGATATAACTTACTTTATAACTTTATTTTTATGAAGGTTGTTATCCAGTCCGATGGCTAATAATATTTTTAAATCAATCTTATTAGCGTTTTTATGTTTGCGTTTGGTTTTCCTTTTTCTTTTAAAATAATGCTTATTAGAGCGTACTGATCTCCTTTGTCTTTCGTTGGGAAATTTCGTGCTAAGAGAAGCTATTTTTGGCGTAATGCAGGCTTCTTACAGAAAAATATCCCAAATATTTTGAATCCATTTCGAATATAGTCCTTAGCCCTTGACACAGTGGACTAGAATGGATTCCTTGTTTATTGCGAAAAGTTGGCAGTAGTAGTAAAAAAAATATATCGTCGCTAAAAAGCTTTATGGAGAAATTTCGTTGTATTAATTTTTTAAATATATTTTATTCAAATAATGGAAGTGATCATTCAAACAGTAGAACACAAAAAGTGTCATATTTTTATATACAGTGAGCCAGCTAAAGTCCGTTGTCATCCCAATAATTTCTGAACTGCAAGAGCTATAGTCATAAAAGTGGGGTCTAGGTATAGTAAAGTTGCCACGTGCTACGCAAGGAAACCCCTTATATCGCCACCTGGCGGAAAAATTCGGAGTTAGCGTTCTTATCTCAAAACCGGTACGATATACGGAAAAAAAGTCAATTACAAAGTTGTTCAGCATCATCGATTTAGTAAGAGAAGACACCTTATGCACAGTAATGTTAAAAATAGAAGGCGTTAAATGCATGTTTGTTTGGTTCCCAACTCCCAAAATTGTAACGCGACATAACGCGGAAGAAAAGAGAAAAGGAAGGACTTAATATCCGATTTTCTAGAGGATTTGCCGTTGAGTGACCTCCAGAATGTATGGTTCCAACACGACGGCGCCCCTCCTCACAAGGTGTCAAGTGTCCAACAGTACGTTCGGGACACATTCCAGCAACAAGTCATCGGGTATGGTGGTTGCGTAGAATGGCGTCCACGTTCATCTGACCTGAATCCATTGGACTTTTTTCTGTGGGGATACATCAAACAGCGAGTGTATGCAACCTCTCCAACAACATTGCAGGAACTACGAAACCGTATTACGGATGGTTATGCCAGCGTGTCATGTTCCATGTTGTACAATGTGCAGCGAGAAGTGCAGTCCCGTGTCCAGATGTGTATTGTTGCTGAAGGACACCATTTTGAGCATGACAGATAGATGAGCCTCATTTCCGGCAAGTGCAGATTTATTCAAAGCGATCAAACAAATGTGCGTTTTGTGCTTTTCATTTGTATCATTTTTGTGCGCAAGATATGTTTTTGTAATAAATCGATAATGCTGAACAACTTTGTAATTCACTTTTTTCCTGCATTTCGTACCGTTTTTGAGATAGGAAAGCTAACACCGAATTTTGCCGCCAGGTGGCGCTGTAAGTAGTTTCCTTGCGTAGCGCAGGGCAACTTTACTATACCTAGAACCCACTTTTATTACCATAGCTCTTGCCGTTCAGAAATTATTGGGGTGAAAACGGACTTTAGCGGGCACACTGTATATATTTAGCTTTGATTCTTTCTAAAATTAAGTGCAAAATCTTTTCTTTTCAGGAATTTTGCGTGTATTGCCGAGGAAATAAGTGGAATCCCTTATATGTGGACGGAGGGGACTTCGACTGCGTAAAATGCGATGGCTCCGGAGAAAGAACGTACGGTTTACTTTTCATAATGAAACATTAACATTCTGAATGAATGCTGTAACTTTTGATTGCTAAAATTATTACAATGTCGGTACAGATTATGTCTTTAATAGGGGAGAGTTTACATATTTGGACCATCGTTATTATGATGTCGGTACAGATTATGTCTTTAATAGGGAAGTTTATATTTGGACCATCGTTATTATGATGTGGTAATTGCTATCTTTAATGAGGGGAAGTTTCCATATTTGGATATCATTATTATGATATAAATTTTTAGATTATTTCTTTAATAGGGAAGAGTTTCCATGTATTTGGACCATCGTTATTATGATGTCGGTACAGATTATGTCTTTAATAGGGAGAGTTTCCCACCATGTTTGGACAGTAAGCATCGTTATTATGATGTCAATTTTTAGTTATGTCTTTAATGGGGAGGTTTCCATATTGGTATCGTTATTATGATGTCGGTACAATTATGTCTTTAATGAGGAGAGATTCATATTTGGACATCGTTATGATGTCGAGTACAGATTGCTCTTTAATAAGGAGAATTCCATATTTGGTTCATCGTTATTATGATGTCGGTACAGGTATGTATCTAATAGGAAGTTTACATATTTGGATATCACGTTATTATGATGTCCTTTTAATTATCTTTAATAGGGAGGATTTCCATATTTGAACCATCGTTATTATGATGTCGGTACGAATTATACCTTTAATAGGGGGAGAGTTTCAATTTGGACCATCGTTATTATGATGTCAATTTTTGAATTATGTATTTAATAGAGGATAATTTCCAATTTGGGCCATCGTTATTATGATGTCCGGTACAGATTATGTCTTTAATAGGGGATAGTTTCCAATTTGGACATCGTTATTATGATGTCAGTGCAGATTATGTCTTTAATAGGGGAGGTTTACAATTTGGATATCGTTATTATGATGATAAATTTACCAGATTATGTCTTTAATAGGGAAGTTTTCATATTTGGACCATCGTTGTACTTAATGTCAGTACGAATTATGTATCTAATAGTCGAAGTTTACATATTTGGACCATCATTATTATGATGTCGGTACAGATTATGTCTTTAATAGGGAAGAGTTTTTATATTTGGACCATCGTTATTATGATGTCAGTACAGATTATGTATCTAATAGTCGAGAGTTTACATATTTGGACCATCGTTATTATGATGTCATTTTAGATTAATATCTTTAATAGGGGAGAGTTTACAATTTGGACCATCGTTATTATGATGTCGTTGTTTTGAATTATGTCTTTAATAGGGAGGATTTTCATATTTGGACCATCGTTATTATGATGTCAGTACAGATTATGTATCTAATAGTCGAGTTTACATATTTGGACCATCGTTGTTATTATATGATGTCATTTTACCAGATTATCTTTAATAGGGGGAAGTTTCCATGTTTACTGAACTATGTCTTTAATAGGGAGAGTTTCCATATTTGGTTACCATCGTTATTATGATATTTATTTAGATTATGTCTTTAATAGAGAAGTTTCCTATTTGGATATCGTTATTATGATGTCAGTACAGATTATATCTTTATGAGGGGAAGGTCCATATTTGGACTGTCATTTATTCTGATGTCGGTACAGGTATGTCTTTTAATAGGGGAAGTTTCCATATTTGAACCATCGTTATTATGATGATAAATTTGCAGATTATGCCTTTAATAAGGGAAGTTTCGAATTTGGACCATCGTTATTATGATGTCAATTTGAATTATGTATTTAATAGGGGATAGTTTCCAATTTGGGCCATCGTTATTATGATGTCGGTACAGATTATGTCTTTAATAGGGGATAGTTTCCAATTTGGACCATCGTTATTATGATGTCGGTACAGATTATGTCTTTAATAGGAGAGTTTCCATATTTGGACCATCGTTATTATGATGTCGGTACAGATTATGTCTTTAATAGGGGAGAGTTTCCATATTTGGACCATCATTATTATGATGTCGGTACAGATTGTCTTTAATAGGGAGGTTTATATTTGGACCATCGTTATTATGATGTCAATTTTAGATTGTATGTCTTTAATAGGGGAGAGTTTCCAATTTGGACCATCATACTACATTGAACTTTATCATGTGGCCTCAATTGCATTAAATATTTAGGACGCGGGTGCACGAACTATTTTTTCATTTCAATTCCCCCCCCCCCTCTCCCATTTCGTGCAAAATTTGTCGCGACCACGGTTTTTAACCCTTTAAGGTATCCGACTAGGTTCGGAGATAAAATTTTAAAAATCATACACAAAAAAAAGACTGGTTAATAAAAAAAAAAATAGGCTTAAGTAAGTCACAATTAGAAATAATTTATATCAATAAAACGAGTTTTGAAAATAATAATTATTTCCATGAATTTTTCATTTCAATGTTAAGAAAAAATAATGATTGAAAAAATACGGGAACATCATTTATTTAATTTCTGCGTACTTCTAAAATTATCTAGGTATAATGAACTGAAAGATAAAATTTATTGTAAAATAAATATTTACAGACATTCAAAAGTTGCGGCGTCATTGATTTTTCGCCAAAATTATCCTATGTTTCGAACTGAAAGTGACTGTAAAACCTGACTAAATAAAGCTATCACAAAATGTGCGGTCTATTACACTCTCAAAGGCTTTTGACACATTTCCACCAAATTTCAATGAATTGTTTTGCAGATATCACGTATTTCGTGGACCAATTTTAGTGAAATTTTCATTTTCCAGGAAACGCATTTAAAAAATTTAACAACACATTAGTTCAAATAAATATCGAGGAATAAAGTATTAAAAGAATATGAACCAAAAGAAAGACTGTTTTAGAATCTTAAAAGTTGTAGCTTTATTTTTCGATCATAAAAAAGTTTTTGAATTTTTCTTCAAAAATCGCTGTTTTAACCTAGTCGGATACCTTAAGAGTCGCATTTTTCCCCCCTGCTATCTAATAAGATGACCCTTCCTGTTTTGGAAAAGGGCTGTTGTTTCATTCATCTTAGAAGGCATAAAATACTTGAGATGCTTATAGATTTTACATAATTTTTGTGTCAAATTATAAAGCTAATTAATGATTAAATTTTAGTTTATAAGCCTAAAAATGCGATAATTCGATGCACGTCAATATGACGGCCGCGACCGTTAACCTTTTCCGGCACAATGGTCGCAAAAGAGGACACCAACTTTAAAATTTCCTAAAAAAATCCGTTTCCAATTTCAAACCCGGAAAAGGCAGCTGATAGTTCTCCTTTTAGAATGTAGATGGCAGCACAATGAAATTTCGCTTTTATTTCGGAAAAATTATAGATTTAAAATGCCCAATTTTCTTAACACGGAGATAGGAATTTTTTTGAGTTCTTGACCTTTACAATTTTAGCAAATTTACTCGACAATTTTCCTCCAATATTTTTGAAGTTTTAATTTATGATTCTGTGTAAAATTTAACATTAATTTTTGAGCGTATCAAGATGGTTGTGTCCAAAGGGTCCTCATTTGAGGGAGTGCCCCCAAAGAGAGACAACGACCCCTCCTCAGAAAGGTGGGGTTTTTTTTGTAAATTCTATGTCTAAACAATAAACTAAGCCCATTAATGATGTTTTTTCATCATATTTAAAAACATTTAATTCCTTATGCCGGAAAAGCTTAAGGGGGTTAAAGAAAATCACTATATTTTTAATTGTGAAATAAATTTCTTTAAATTTGGCTACTCACAAAAACTTTCTTCGGCCCTTCTGGGATCGCGACCCTCGGTTTGTGCACCACTGATATAGGCAACTTATATTGCAACGATTTTGTGGTTTGTGGAATCGTTTTTCAGAGAAAGTGCTACGTGGCCGCGGTTAAAAGAAAAGTGTTTGCATTATATATCAACAATTAAATATTTTAACAAAATGCAAATAGTCCTTACGCTGTTTTTAAGTAAGTATCGAAATATGTTATTATATCCTCAAAGAGGAAACTTGTTTGACTGCAATTTACGATAGTAATTTTGTTAAAATAATTTTGAAATAGGGTTAGGTGAATTTTTATTTTCTTTTTGCCCAAAACTTGCTCAGATTGAACCACAAACACTTGCCTGAATCTGAATGGTTCAATTAAGTCAGAGGTTCCAAACCTGTGGTACACGTATCCCTGGGGTACGCGAAAGACTAGTTGGGGTACGCGAAAGACTAGTTGGGGGTACGCGAAAGACTAGTTGGGGTACGAGAAATCAAGGTTGATAATGGTGGAAACAAAGAAATATAGGGAATTAAAAAAATTACTGGATTTTATTTCCCCCTAGTTAATACTCCGTAATAATCAACTATACCACTTAATTAGTTC